>REGM01000010.1:313048-378247 GCA_004194415.1 Aurelia aurita | reverse complement strand
TAAACGTTTGTAGCACAAGATTGGGTTTTCTCTCCCCAAAATCCAAACTATTAGCGGGGTGTAGCTAAACTATACATCATTCGATGCATAAGAATGTAGGGATTCTAACCATATCAAAATAATTGGCAAAGATTGTAAAATGAATTTTTCCAGGCAGCTTTATTGCTTAAGAGAGCATACCTCCTTCAAAAGCTATTTTGTACCCTTGCGTTTAGCGTAACAAAATCTAACTTATATCAACAGGAAGCGCACATCCTAAGCTAATGTAATCCGGGTCAAGCAATTACCGCTTATAAAGCAATTTGTGAATTTAAACAAAGGAATCGATACATATAATGTGGTTTCATGTTTGTTTTCTAATACACGACTGGCTTAATATGTCAAAAAGCTAGGAGAAGGATTTAAACCACACAGAAAAACTTTGCGTGAGAAGTTACAGTATCCTTCTTTCGATTAAGAATTCTACTTTTTCAACATTTCTGTTACTTCCAAAGATGGTATCTTTGTGTTTCTTAAAAGTTGGGCTTCTGAGATTTGAAGAAGTCCGAAAATTGGCTTTTTCGGCCTACAAACGTTTACCGTAACCTTAAACAGAGTGAAAGATTGCAATGATTTCGTGCCACTTCTCCAATTTCAGAGAAAAGAAGGTTGTCATTTGACTTGCGGCAGTGCAATCTACTGTACAACATATCTTTTTACTTGATGTACTGGAGCACTGAGAACTGCTTGAATGTTTAATATGCTCCAAAACCAAAATGTAATACAACCAAAAAGTGCATTTTTATCCAGCTTTTTTTAGATCTTAAAGGAATCATATCTTCAAATAGTGTGCAACAAAAATGAAGACAAAATAAGAAAGATTAAACAAATCTATTTACAGATGGTGGTAAATTGCTACAACTTTCCTGATATGACGAGAAATGATGCCAAACTGTGTGTAAATTAACATGTTTAAATTAATTCAATAGACTGTGCAACAAAAATGAAGACAAAATAAGAAAGATTAAACAAATCTATCTACAGATGGTGGTAAATTGCTACAACTTTCCTGATATGACGAGAAATGACGCCAAACTGTGTGTAAATTAACATGTTTAAATTAATTCAATAGACTGCATTTTTTATAAAAAGTCTTTGAATAGTGCACATGCTGAGAATTACAGTCAATAAATATGCCTACGTAGCTTAAATGATAAGTGGTCGCACTGGACTTATGACCTGATTTGTTGTTTTTGCTCCAAACTTTAATGAATTGAATTATACTTACCCACTCAGACTACGAATCATACCCTTACTGTTCAAAAATCCAGACAAACGGCCCCAATTTTTTGGGGAAGCGATATTTCTTGATAAGATGTTTGAATAAAAGCTGTAAACAAGCTCAAGGTTATTCCGAAGTAGTTTATGAAGCAGTCTCGGAGCCATGTTGAAAAACTAATTTGCATTCGTGTGCATTCTTGCTTTGATGTTGAAACAAAAAAGAGGAAAGGGGTATCATCAATACTATCAAAGATAAATCTATCTTGAAGTTGAAACGTTTTCAGAGAATTTTTTGTCTCGAGATCTTTAGGCATTATCGTTTGTGCCCCACCTGATGCTTCGAACACGTTTTGCATCCCATTCTTTGCAACACTTTCAAAATTTACAAAACTGGATCTCCTGGATTTTGAACAGTTTCTGCATGATTGAGTGCTATTGTTGACTGGTAGTGGTTGCTTGTTGTCGTAACAGTATAGCAAAGCAAAGGCAGCATAGGGCTCAAATCTTTCAAACCTTTAAAAAGGTGGGTGTAAAATTGTATTACATTTCTCTTTGAATTGAATGGTTTGAACGGAACTTTAGGGTACTTTTCTGTAAATCTGTCGTGGAAATATTTTGATATCTATATTATTTTCAAAATGGCGGCGTTTTTATTTTTATTGAAAGAATTCATGAAAGATTTGGAAAAAATTAAAATCGCCATAAATCCTAAATAAATAGAGGGAAAATGATATAATCTTAAAAAAAACCATAGTTTATGAAGGTCTACAATATGGTGGCAAGCAGAAATCTGTCGTTCTTCTGGTTTAGGATTTAGAAATTTGATGACTTAACAGCCTCAAATATAATAAATGCTGCAATTTTGAAAAAAAATCAAGATATCTAAAAATTTCCACGGCAGATTTAAAAAAAAGTGCCCTGAGTTCCTTTCAAGCCATTTAATTCAAAGACAAATTTAATAGAATTTCACACCCACCTTTTTAAAGATTTGAGCCCTATGCTAGCAAAGGCTCTTGTCGAAAGTCTATGGTGGCACTTCCTCAATCCTCAGGAAAAGGGAACAGGATTTACAACCATAGCTCTCTGCATAGGAGATTGAAGTGATAGCAACTAAGCCATTTAACAACTAAACGTGCTACAGAATACATAATAGACCTTTTCACAAAGGTGTGGGATGGAGTGCAGCTTTTCTGGAAGATGATGAATATGTGATGCAAATACAGAACTGGGGTTGCAGTGGGAGAAGTTGTGAATGAAATCGCATTTAGCTCAAGTAAGTTGGCTCTTAGAGGAACATAAAGGCTTGCAACATGAAAATGAATAGTTACCTATCACATAACAGTGGTATTTAGGAGAGATTACAAGGAAATATCTCCATTTCTAGAGGGTTGTTTCAGCAAAGTTGGATATGAGGGCTTCGGCAAAATTTTGAATTTTTGCTTATGAGGTCATGAATGGAGCTTATTGCTTATTAACTAGAGCAATATGAATGGCCGTGCATATTAAGAAACAAATAATTATTTACAGATTCCAAACGGCCAAGCTACCAGGGCAAGTCAGCATACTGTAGGCATCTTTACAAAGGTCGGTGTAAATTCTATGACCTATTTCTTTGAACTGAATCGCTTGAAAGAAACTTTAGCTACATTGATATAATTCTACCATCGGACTTTTCTAAAATCTTGAATATTTTTCGAAATTACAACATATTTTATTTTTCCGCTATTTTGAGGATGTGACGTTACCAAATTTCTAAATCATAAACCAGAAGAGTGATGGACTTGTGCTTGATACCATATTGTAGACATTCATAAACTATATGGTTTTCTTGAAAATTAGTCCATGTTTCCTCAAAAAGTTTGTAAGTTGTTTTCAAAATTTTTCTTGAATTTTAAAAAAAGAAGAAAACCCCTCTAATCCTGAAAATATCGAAGATTTTTGAAAATTTGAAAATTCCAACGATAGAATTAATAGCAAAGTAGCTAAAGTTCCTTTTGAGCAATTCAATTAAAAGAAATAGCTCATAGAATTTTACACCAACCTTTTTAAAGATTTGGAACCTATGCTGGGCAGGTCATCCCAAATCAAGTTTAGAAAAGAATAAACAGTTTCTTTGATGACTGCGTTCAAAGGGGAATTATGAATTGAAAATGCTTACCTATCATATTGCCATCTTGGTACTTAGCCTTATATGCACATTTTCCCTGAGCTGTCTTTGTTGTAATTGTAACATGTGCAATGTGACTTATGCTGGCTAATGCTTCCCCTCTAAAGCCATATGTTTGAATTGATTTCAAATCATCAAATTTCTCAAGTTTACTTGTTGTGAATCTCTTGCATACTATTTCTAGATCCTCTTTTTTAATTCCACAGCCATCATCTTGAATCTGAATCAACTTTAATCCTCCTAAAATGTAAAATGGTAAAAGTAATAGTGGAATGCTGGACGACTGAAAAGAAACCCTTTCAACTAAAGCCATCTTTTTGGAAATGAACTGTTTTACCCAGGAATCGGATCCAATGCAAAGTTTTTATACTCCTACAGGTTGTGATGCTGATTTCATGATAATGTTGCATTTGAAAATTTATAAGGGATTTGGCCATGAAAAAACGACTGCAATGTTCTGAACTGAAATTTGTGACTTGTTAAAGCCTCAAGCTGTTCTGTTCTCTTGTCATTCGATCAACGAATGCATAAGAATGCAGGCCTTTTCGGTTCATGTGAGCGATTGCTAGCATATTGGCTAATTTTTGCGAAAATCACTTTCAACAATTTCCTATGAATCGTAAACTACAAAAATCCTGTTGCTCAGTGAACAAATTTTTCGTTATCTTGTGGGAAAACAAAATTAATGGATTAGACCTAAGCCGGCAGTTACGGAGCATTGAGAAAAAGGCACTCAAAATACAGGAAAAGATTATAGCTCAGGCAACTACAGTATCTTCTTCTGGAAAAGGTTAATTGAAGATTAAAGCAACCAACGAAATATAAACAGTCTATAGAAACTTGATATTAAAATAAATGTATGATCACCCCTAAAGTGAGCTTTGGAGAGCTTGAAAGTATGGTTGTTACAAATTTGTTGTGATCCACTGGGAACTTCAGAAAGTCAGTTGGAGATCTGAGTTTTTGTTTTTGTTCATTTTGTGAGTGTTCTGGGTTGGGTTGTGTGTGTGTGTGTAATTTTATTTTAATTCGATTGTTTACAAAATAGCTAACAATATATACGTTGTTTAAATATATACAAGTTAACTAATCAAAATGGAATATACAGAACTAATGAAACAACTTAAATATTTGTCTAAATTATATAACTAAGTTGGTAGGCAATTACAGGCACTACATTTGCAGTTGGGACAAATTATGTTCGCTTATGTTTGATTAGGACTAAAATGGGCCAAGTTATTTCTTGACAAATGGGCTTAGTGGTTTATTGTTATGTTTTCATGGGACAAAACTAGATCAAACAGAGATCACATTTTTCAATCCAAGTGATGGAGGAATACCAGTTTGGCACTGATGAAGGTGAAGTTGTGGTTTTAAGCGCCAAGCGCTGGGATCGCAGAAGTAGAGACCTAATCAAGCCTTCGGCCCCATTTTATGGTGCTTTTCAATGGTGGGACTCGTACTGGGCTCAAACCCTGTACGCCTGTCTCTTCTGGTTGCAAAGTCAAAGGATTACAACACTGCGTCATAACACTTTGCCTGATCTGGCAACGTTTCCTGATAAGGAAACAATCTTTTGCCTGATTGGGATAGGGAAACAAAATATAAAATTGCATCAGCGCAGAAAACGGTAAGGTAGATAGCAAACTCTTTTAAATATTTGGATTCAGCATCTGAAAATAGGAAATTGTGTTCTATTTTTGTTACCCAATTGAGCAATGTTGCCCGATCAGGCAACAAGTTTAAATGAATTTGAATGGTGTTGCCTGATTGGGCAACATTTCCCACAAGGAGTGCCAAACTGATTATCCAAACTGGAAAGTTTGTTGAGAGTGCGCATTAACTTACGCTGTTCTCGATCTGAGCTGCGCAATTACTGATAAACAAAAAGATCTGTTGTTTTTGTTTATTGTTCTCAACTGCAGAAATTACAAAATTTCCACGCAACTCGTCCTTTTTAGGCCATCTCAACTTGCACGCGCAAAATACAAACTTTCCAGTCTGGCTGATTATTATGACATTTTTATTTATATTGTGAACAATCTAACATACATAATGTATGATAACTGTCTAATCAGTTTTTGGATCAAGGATTTCTTGGTTAGTATTTCGTTGCAGAGAAATCGAGGAATTTGATCAATCATAAAAAGCTCCTCAATCTAAACCAAATCTGGCTTACCGGATTTGAGTGTTACTTGGATAGACTTCGATCCAGCATCAATACAATTCTCGATCATTTCTTTAATTGCGTTTGCAGGCCGATGAATGACTTCCCCAGCGGCTATTCTATTTACAACCACCTCATCTAACTGCCTGATATGTGGTGTCGAGTCAGCCATCTTGAAATCTTTCCCGCGAAAACTATACATACTCAAAAGGAGGCCAGACTACACAGCACAGCAAGGGTAAGGGGGGTTGCCATGTATGGCAAACGAAAGTCACCAAAATCAGATATAAACCCGGCTTTTCTCAGATAAACCGAGTTTATCTGTCCGAAAAACTAAGTTTTTCTGAAAAACTCGGTTTATCTGGAGAAAAACTTGGTTTTTCAGAAAAACCGAGTTTATCTGATAGAAAAACCCGGTTTTTCAAAAAAACTTAGTTTTTCTCCAGAAAAACCGAGTTTATCTGAGAAAAACCCGGTTTTTCTGTTTTGGTGACTATCGCGTCATGAAATGGGCTTCCTGAGATAATCTCCGAAAAACGATTTTTCTCGGAATGGTCGTCAGAGTTTTAGAGAAAATCCGAGNTACTTATGCCGTTTCGTCCCTTGTTTCCCTGTGCTCTGTGACGTGTTGATATCGCTTCGGTCAATAGACTATTGACCGAAGCGATATCAACAAGTCAAAGAGCACAGGGAAACAAGGGACGAAACGTCATAAGTCTAGTTGCCATGTATGGCAAACGAAAGTCACCAAAATCAGATATAAACCCGGCTTTTCTCAGATAAACCGAGTTTATCTGTCCGAAAAACTAAGTTTTTCTGAAAAACTCGGTTTATCTGGAGAAAAACTTGGTTTTTCAGAAAAACCGAGTTTATCTGATAGAAAAACCCGGTTTTTCAAAAAAACTTAGTTTTTCTCCAGAAAAACCGAGTTTATCTGAGAAAAACCCGGTTTTTCTGTTTTGGTGACTTTCGCGTCATGAAATGGGCTTCCTGAGATAATCTCCGAAAAACGATTTTTCTCGGAATGGTCGTCAGAGTTTTAGAGAAAATCCGAGTTTATCAGAAAAACCGAGTTTTTCAGAAAAACCGAGTTTATCAGAAAAACCGAGTTCTTCAAAACAACCGGGTTTCTCTGAAAAACTGAGTTTTTCTGAAAACATAAATTTTTGTAGCTTCTGTTTGTTTTTTTAACATCGCTTTTTGTGCAATTTAGACTGCTTCTTCTCTTAAATTACAAGAAACATGGATTTCAAGTGTGCAGCTTTTATTTTGCTGTCGCTATTCAGTGTTGCTATTGCACCTTTACCAAATCAAACCGATAACCTTGGTCCATACGTTGTTTCACAAGACCCTGTCTTGTTATACCAAAAGTGGGAATGGGAGATGCTTCTGGGAGATGATAAAGCTTCAATGTCACAACTTTCGCTTTAAGACCACGGGAACCTTTCTTACGACCACCATCATTTTTGCGTTGAAATTGCAGGTATCTCAGCGTATCGACGCTCGAAATGGCATCTGATAAAGGGTATCAAAGTCTATTTGACCGTTCGAACTTGAATCCATTGCTACGTTTATAACCACTCCTTGGTATCGATAGCACGTGGTTATGAAGAAATCCAGGAAGTTTTTCAGCAACCAGAACCCCATTTCAGAAAAACCCGGTTGTTCTGAAAAACTCGGTTTTTCTGAAAAACCCGGTTTTTCTGAAAAACTCGGTTTTTCTGAAAAACTCAGTTTTTCTGAAGAAACTCGGATTTTCGGAGAATTCTCGGGCTGCTCCGTACAGTTGAAAAATCTCGCAGAAAAACCGGGTTTTTTTGAAGTGGTGACAATTTCATGAGATAAACTTGGTTTCTCTGAAAAACTCGGTTTATCTGGAGAAAAACTCGATTCTTCTGAAAAACCAAGTTTATCTGATAGAAAAACCCGGCTTTTCAGAAAAACAGAGTTTTTCTGGAGAAAAACCAAGTTTTTCTCAGATAAACTCGGTTTCTCTGTAGATAAACTCGGTTTATCTGAGAAAAACTGGGTTTTCTGATTTTGGTGACTTTCGCTTGCCATAGCCATGTTGCCATTTGGCCGTGTTGACGGCCAAATTTCTCGATTCTGGTACAGTGTAAACGTGATCTGAATCAAGCATTTATTTTTACTTATTCTGCAATTAATCTGCCGTTGTAAAAATTACAATTCTGATGTAAAGTAAACATAAAGAAATCTCCTGATTGATGATAATGTAATAAATGGAGTTCCGCAAGGAAGCGTCCTTGGACCTTTATTGTTTCTTATTTATATAAACGACATACCAGATTGCATTGAAAATTGTTCCCTGAAGATATTTGCCGACGATTTGAAATTATACCGACAAAACTCAGATAGCAGCCAACCAGTTCAGGATGGCATTAATAGAATCGAAAACTGGTCGAGCCAATGGCAGTGGCCTCTAAATGCACAGAAGTGTTCAAAATTGCACGTAAGCACTAAGAATGGAGAAGCAGTTGACTCAAATACGTATTATATTATCGACAAAAAAGACAATCGTCAAATCGAAATTAAAGAATCGGAAGAGACAAAAGACTTAGGAGTTGTCATTGATTCCAAATTAAAATTTCAAAAACAAATCGCCACTCGCATAAAAAAATTGAACGGCGTCCTCGCTTCAATAAAAAGAACGATAAAGTATTTAAGTATGGAAACCTTCAACACATTGTACAAAGCTTTAGTTAGACCCTTATTAGAATCTGCCGGCGCCGTATGGAGCCCAAGCCTCGTTAAAGACATTCGTTCGCTAGAAAGCGTCCAAAGAAGAGCCACAAAGTTAGTCCCGTCGCTGAGAAACTTAACTTACAAAGAGCGTCTTATTACTCTTGATCTCCCAACTCTTGCGTATAGAAGAGCTCGAGGGGACATGATAATGGTTTTTAAAATTATGAAAGGTATCGTCGACTTGAACTATACGAAGTTCTTCAAGTTAAGCACAACAAAAACAAGAGGACATGAGCTCAAGCTGTTTAAGCAAAGAAATCGCCTGAACGTTAGACAAAATTTCTTTTCGCAAAGAATCGTAGAATCGTCGAATAAGCTACCAGAAAATATCGTCAACTGTACGTCAGTATTGCAGTTTGAAAAACTTTATGATAGCTTCTATTACGAACACAAATACAACTTCTAGGGTTTTATAGGCTGCAAGCCTCGTATTCCCTTGTTCGATTTATTATTATTATTATTATTATTATTATTATTATTATAATATGACTGACTCTTGAGAATGTCTTTTTCTTGGTTTCTAATCAGTAAGAAACGCAAGGAATATTTGCTTTAGATTTTGAGGACTGACATGCTTCTGTTGTTCCTGGAGAATCACTACTGGAGGCTCTGGTTTGCGCCTCACAGAAATTTTTACGTTTGCTGATTTACAGCTCTGTAACAAAGTTATCGAAACTGGCAAGAAGAATATCAAAATTTAATTTAGCCAATAGAAGTTAAAATTAAAATACCTTTGGGGCGATGTGGCCAAAATTCTTGGTTTCAGAATTTTGAAAACTTGTTTACAATTTTGTTGGGACACCCGGTATAAAGGTGCCCTCGGATGTTTTTTGTTTGTTTGTCATCTTATTTTACATCGATTACTTACATTTTCTAGCTTACTATATACAAATGTACAAAAGTAAACTAATCTAAAACGACTTTGAAAGTAAGTCGTTATACGAGCTAAGGTGATCATTGTGTAAAAATCTAAGTGCACGTTCTTGAATCTTTTCAATTTTTTGCGTGTGTAGTATTTCAATGAGAAATACCACACGAGAGGACAATAATCAAAATTTGAATATACAAAGCTTTGGACAAGAATCTTCTTTTCATTAAAGCTAATAAATCGTTTGAGTTTTTTTAAAACATTGAGTTGTGACGCAGCTTTTCTGCAAAGTTCAGAGATATGCTGTTCAAAGTTCAGTTTATAATCTAGTTGAATACCTATCAATTTAACCGTTTCTTCTGATTTGATCTTTTTTCCTTGGATGTTGAAATTTTCTCCACTTGTATTCGTTTGATCCTCTTTAATGAGGAGGGCATGGAATTTTTCTGGATTAGCTATCATTTGAGTTTTTCTTAGCCAAGTCAAAGCAACTCCAGCTTCTTCCTCCAGCACCTCAATCAAATTCGATAGAGTCCCAGAAAAATAAGCTAGAGTGTTATCATCGGCATAATTATGTAGCGTTGCTCGTTTGATGAATAAAAATAGGGCGTTTATGTAAAAATTGAATAGAATGGGGCCCAAAACAGAGCCTTGAGGTACCCCTGACAAAATGGTTTGGAAAGAGCTATACGTATTATTGATTTTAACAGACTGTTTCCGCCGTTTCAAGTACGAGTATATAAGGACTATAGCATTTTCATCCAATCCATAGGCATGTAGTTTGGCTATAGGTAAGTCGTGTGGAATACAGTCGAATGCTTTCGACAAATCCATCAGGATAGCCCCTACAACATCATCATTATCGAGATTTACCCTCCATTCTTCAATCATTCTTATCAAGACATGTTGTGTGCCATATGATTTTCTATAGGCAGCTATGAAGATCGAAAGAGTTTCGTCTAAGTATGGGATAAGTTGGTTTTTCAATATCTTTTCATAGATATTGCTGCAACAAGCTGGAAATTGTTTTTAAGTGGACAATGGTGTCTGGTCAAACATTTACTTCTTGCAGTGATGCAATTTGCAGAAATTCGTTAATAGACCATTTTGACATTTAGAAAAAGGGTCTGGGGAGAGCAATATTTTTCTGGTAAATGGCTGCCACGGAGCTATTTCTATTCCTTTGTGTCTGCCATTTACCAGAAAAATATTGCTCTCCCCAGACCCTTTTCTAAATGTCAAAATGGTCTATTATCCATTTGGTGAAGCTGTCTCAAGATGTATGGTATTAATGTGGAATCAGGGGTGGCGCCAGGAATCTTCCGACGGAGGGGCTGGAACTTCCAACAAGGGGCCTAAAATGGCAAAAAAATGCTATTTTCGAACATCATTTTGCCAAATTTCCTCCCACAGTAACCCAAAATTTCCTCCGATGGGGGGCTAAATGCTTCCGACGGGGGTTGTAGCCCCCTTAGCCCTCCCCTGGTGCCACCCCTGTGTGGAATCGGATTTTGCGCAGAACAGGAAAGTTATTTACACTGAACTATGAAGGGGAACTTACACTTTACATTGATGCGATTGCAATTTGTAGAAATGTTTAGTCATCTATATGACTAGCAGTGAAGTTACGTGCATTTGAAGTACCTAATAGTTTTCTCTGTGATTTTGCAAACTTTGACATTTGCTCCCCTTAAAACAATTCAAAATAACACCACCACTTGTACGTTTTTGCCAGGAAATTCACTGAAATATGAAATTAATGTTGAGTTGATTTTAATAACACAAAGAAATCACGGATATTTTCCCGCTAAATCTGCTTGATTCGAGATCTGTGTTCCAGAAAAATCTGTTAGTCTTTTATGAGGCCAATAAGTGATAGGACATTTTTGACACCATTTTGATCGACTTTCCTTTACTTTTGCGTATTCCAATGACAGCACTTTCCAAATCCTAATTATTCAATCTTCTTAGTTTTTTTAAAAACTTCATGTGACTAAACTTGATCAGTACTCGTTAGTTATGAGCTTTATTCAAGAGCTTTTTATGAGGCCATTTTGCCGCCTTTAGAGTGCTCAAGGGCGGGCATGTCACACTGGGACGATGGTCCTACCTCTGTCCGAAAACCGGTAGTTCGCCGAAATGTTTTGTATCACCTTTGTCCCAAAAACCGGTCTTTTTCCAGGTAAAATTACCGCTGTTATTTTTCTTCAATTTGGTGGACCATTTTGACACGGACTATGTTTGTCCCAAAAACCGGTAGTTTTCACCAAAAACCGTTCTTCGAAGACAGATCGTAATCCTACCCATGAAAGCAGAAGTGTCCCAAAACCGATTGTCTTGCTAGCTAAAATTCAATCGTGCGCAGCAAATCCAAAGGTATTCTGGTAAGCATAATTATCGCCGTAATTATATCTAAAAGAGCAGAAGTGTCCCAAAACTAGTAGTCCTGCTTGCTTAGAATCTCCTTGTTTCCTTGTGTCCAGTAGCGATTCCGACGCGTTCCGAAAGTTCTAAAAAATTCGTGGTTGTTTGTCCCAAAACCGGTCTTTTTGACCTTCATTCGAGTAAACGATAAAGTCAGTTTTTACTGGAAGTGGAAGCATCGAGGCTTTTTGTCTTTGCCCAGCTTTAAATGCACCAAATCCAAAGACAAACGTTTTTGTCTTTGTTACATTTGGTTTCTATCTATCTTGACTATCTTTGCTGTTCTAAAGCCCTTCTAAAGTTTTCGTTTTACCATGCTTTATTGAAAATGAAGGGGGGGATTTCTGACTCGGTCCCCCTTTTTCNTTTGAGTCGTTTCAGAAGACAAAGTTTCGACATGGCTTGGGAGAATTTTTTACGAACATAAACACGTATTTTTGTTTATAAGAAACTGCTAATACGAAACTCAGATTGCCAAAAATTAAGAAACTCCATTACTGGGAAAATATAAATTAAGAAACTGTTTATATATAATAAAGGAAATCCTTAACACATTTCTGCTTTATTTTCACTTGTTTCCTGTATCATATTACCTGGAAATGAAGACCTTTAAGAAACTCGTAAGCAACTTTGAGTACTCAAAATCTGATAACTTTGAGATGTATTTCGTCATGTACTCGAGCAAACCGAGCAAAAACAATGAGAAAACTGAAATAATGGTTTATAATAAGAAGGTATGAAATTACCAAAATATAAAACCGAAATAACAAAGTCACTTTATTGATTCGTTCCTAGCTCTTTGAAAAGGTGTTAGTAGGGTTTTCGGTCTTTTTGCATAGAACCAGAAACCTACGAGATTCCATGTCTTTTCGCGTGCTTGGAATTTTTTAGCACGGGTGGGGGGGCTCTTGGCCAAATTTCGGATAGGGGTGTGCCGCGAGCATCTTCAAAATGGTACCGTTGGCTAGACCAATTTTTGTGAAAATGATACCCTTGGCTAGACTAATTTTTAGACCAAAAGTGCCATAATTTGCCGTTTTCTATGCACAAATCACCAAAATTTCGCTTTCTCAAGACAAAAATCGCCAAAATTTGGGGTTTCTAGACACAAATTAAGAAAATTTGGCCTTTCCTGGACGAAAATTGCCAAAAATTATACCTTGCCTAGACTGGCCTAGACTAAAATTGCCAAAAAGCATACGCTTGGCTAGACTAGAAGTCCGAAAAAGTATACCCTTCAGCGCGGCACATCCCCAGGTACCAGGTACCTTTACTATAGAAGAACTCCCCCCCCCCTCCCTGTGATTTTTAGTTAAGTTTATTTGGTAAATTTGGTGCAGAAAAGTATTAGCTTTACTGAAAATAGGAATTTGTGGTCTTTTTGTATAATTTGCCTGACAAAGGTAGAACCGCTTTGCTAAAAACTTGGATTTTCTGGTCTTTTTTGTGTGAATTCGCCGGACAGAGGTGGAACCGTTTTGCTAAAAATTTGATTTTCTGGTCTTTAATGGTTGATTTTGCCGGACAGAGGTAGAACCGCTTTGCTAAAAAATTGGATTTTCTGGTCTTTTTCGTGTGAATTCGCCGGACAGAGGTGGAACCGTTTTGCTAAAAATTTGATTTTCTGGTCTTTGTTGCTTGAATTCGCCGGACAGAGGTGGAACCGTTTTGCTAAAAATTGGATTTTCTGGTCTTTGTTGCTTGACTTTGCCGGACAGAGGTAGAACCGCTTTGCAAAAAAATTGGATTTTCTGGTCTTCTTTGTTTGACGTTGCTGGACAAAGGTAGAACCAGTTTAGAGGTCAACTTTAGGATTTTGATCAGATAGGAGGCATGAATACTTGATTTCTGTGACAAATTGATCAAAAAGAAAGGCTGATTTCAAAATGTCACCTTTGTCCCAAAAACCGGTTATTTTGGGTGACAATTTGATATTCTTTTTTCAAAAACCTGGTCTTTTTTTCCTATTTCTTCGGACAGACATGGGGTCAAAAATTTAACAGTACTTGCCCGCCCCTGAGTGCTACGTCACTCGAAGACTTTACCAACGAGAAAATGCCTTGCACCACAGCAAACTCTCAAGCAATGCCAAAGTAGATGCCCTGATGTGTACGGTAATTATGAACAGTAATTGAGACCCAAGCAACCAGCTCAAATGTTTTTCCGGTTATACTAGGTATCATAAAAACCAAGGTACTTTGCAAGAATACTATGTTGGTTCGTAGAAATCAATCTTCGTGCTGCTTTATTCGTACATCAATCTTGCTAAGTTGTAGTTAGCTTTGGCATCTAATACTGGGTGAGTAACAAAATGTATAGACTTTTGAAAGTCTGTAATTCTCAAACCATTTTCAGATTCATAAAAAAACTAATTATATATGTGTATAACTAACATATTAACTTAGATAAGAAAATTTAGTTTGTCAAGATCAGTAATATCTTTCTCAAAAATTACGAGCAACTTTATAGAAATGCTTCATCTTAAAATCCTTCAAAACTAGGCCTAAAATCTTTGATAAAATTTGCAAGTAATCAAGCCTCGTGATAACAGAAGATAGACAAAAAACGCCGAATGACAGTCAAAAGTGAATGTGATTTTATACAGCAGCCTCCTCTTATAGGCAGACAGAATTTGATTATGATAGCTGTGAGGCTCAATTGATAACAAATCTGATCAATTATTTTAGGCCTGTTTTGAAGGATTTTGAGATTAAGCATTTTTATAAAATCGCTTGTAATTTGAGAAAAATACGACCGATTTTGACAAACTAAATTTTCTTATTTAAGTTGACATGTTTGCTACACAGTCATTATCAGATCAATTTACAGGAATCCAACAACTGGTTTGAGAGCTACAGGCTTTCAAAGGTGTATGCACTTTTTGACTCACCCTGCATAGCTATTAGGTTGAAATTGATTTTTGTTTTGCTGAATCAAATGCTTGGTACCCGGGGGGTTCACTTCCATATATACTGGTACGGGGTGTGCCATTTTTTGGGGTGCCTTTTTCAGGCAGAAAATAAATTTTAGGATGTTATTTTTGGTAAAATCATAAATAACCATAAATTTGGGGTATCATTTTTGGTACGATCATAAATTTTGGGGTAGCATTTTCAAAAACGATTCTTTAGGGTAAATTTTTTGATTTTTTGACCTATTATATTAAATTTTAGGGTATGCATTTGGCATGGCCTGTAAATTTTGGGGTATGGTCTTTGGAAAATGTTTTAAATTTTAGGGTGAGATTTCTCAAAATGGCACACCCCCGTCATCTCCCTATTGAAGTTACCTCCCGGGGCTTGGTAACTTAAAGTTTATTTTTGGTAGGCATACCTGTGTTAGTAGTTAGCTTAAATATTTTTCTTGGCTTGCTAGTTGTAGCAAAGGTTCGTATCTACAATTTTGTAATAGTTAAATCAATTCTTTGTTGCTGAATCACACGCTTCCTAAGTTGAATTTTAAGATTTATCTTCGAATAAACTTGCTCCAATTGATACTTTTTGGGGGTGGGGGTGGGAGTGGTGGTAGGGGATTTTGCAGTAACAGCTTCATTATTGAAAATCTCATCAAGAGCAAAGGTGCAAAGAATGTAGCGTTGTTAACATCCTTGCTTGCTATTCTTGATTAATTCACCCAAGTGCCAGTTTGAGCATTTTTGAATTCACTTCCTTCTTTTAAGGTTCAGCGCGGGAAATTAGCATAAAATAAAAATTACTAAAATATCGATATAAGTACCTCTCTTTCTTGCTTCAATTTCTGCCAAAGTCGTCTGGATCACAACAGTGCATAAAAACAAATCGCGGTTGGCCTACAGTTGTGATCCAGGCGACTTTGGCAGAAATAGAAGCAAGAAAGAGAAGTACTTTATCTATTTATAATAACATCTATTTTATATTAATTTCCCCCTCTACTTGTGGTTAACTAGCCTACCCTGGGAATTGAGAGTCTGGTACCCAAGGTATGGTAAAGGCAGTCTATGCTACCTCCCGAAAATGTGACGAAGAAATGTTTCAAAATGTAGCTAATATTTTGTGTTTCCAAGCAAACATCAGAAATACATGCTTGCTCGTCATGTGAATCCTTTCCCCTTCAAGTTTTTACTTTCCCTGGCTCCATTTTGTGAGCCTTTTCTACATAGGATGAGGTATTTGAAAGGTGATTTTTTCAGAAAAAAACAAACATACCATGATTTTCCCATGGTTAATTTTAGACTTAGATGATCATTGGCGTAGGATATGAAATGAATTAAATATCTTAGCCTTTCAAGGTCACGGATAAACTTTTTTCTCATTATCGAAAAGAACATTGGGGAGCGGACGAAGGTAATGCGCATAATTTGAATTTAAGCTGGGATTGGAGGAAACACGCGATTAGACTTCTAATTGCATGATTGTCTGGAGATTACTGCCTAGGGATGGCCGTCAATGAATGAATTTGTTGATGAATATACTGAACATGGAATATGTAATGTGGAGTAGCAATGGAGATACGGAAGGGGCAACTTCTCTTCTATGTTTATACCTTGGCTTCACTCTCTAAAAAGAGCACGGTTAAAGGTCTGGAGTGGTATCAAATATAACTCCTGTTGAGAAAAGAATCTAGAGGGACAACATAATGAAGAACTGAAAATTCAATATAGGTTACATACATAAAAAGTAGCAGTATTTCAGAATATAGGATCATTTCTACGTTATTTTCGAGAAAGACAATTAAAACATATACTTTAACGTGGTGAAAAATACGGTAAAATGTTCATCTTTCGAACATATTTTAAAAAATCTTCTTTTTGATAGCATAGGGATATTTAGATATTTCTTAGTTTTCAATGTGTGCCTTTCATCTATGCTTGCGTCTCTGCCATCCTTGCAGGCTGTGTGGTAAGCCTCTATTTCCTGATGTTATGTTCATACCTTGAGCAACAAGATGCTTGCGTGGTTCATTTTTCTTTCTGTTTGTTTCCCTGTGTCTTCATGACGACATTGCGCTGCATTTTTATCACAAAGCTGCGTGTCTAGACTCGCAGTTTCTCTATTTGAACGAAATGATACCGTTACAAAAACGAGCTTATAGCTTAAAGCTTTGTACCCCCCTTACCCCCCACTGAAGCAACAATATCAATATAAATTCAATTCAGTTCAATAAGCAAAAGTTGAGGGGCTTGTGGAATAAGGCTATTGCGTGTCGCCTTCGCAGAGTCCTCATGAAAAGTCAGAGAAACGAAGACATATAATCAAAAAGCACACAAATTCGCCTGCGCAGTGTCGTTTTAAATACACAGGGAAATAGACAGAAGAAAACGAAAAACCCACAAGAATCATGTTGCTTATGCTCGTACCTGTGTCCTGTACTAGTAGCACCATAAACACAAAACAAGGCAATCAGTCTCTAGTACCATGATAAGGTACTTCCTCGCTAGATACTATCTTATCCGTATATGGAGTCAGAAGGGTATTGATAATTTCTTGCTATTTCCTTAAATATTCATGCGAAGCTGCTCTGCGACCATGTTTTCGTTGCCTGGACACGAAATACTCAAGTCGCTGCCATGCCATTAAAATTCATTATCCTTTAATTCAGTTCATAATCAATATTTTCAGTTCTTATCTAGATTTGTCTGCTGATAAGGTGCCTATTTTTCAAACTGTCACAAATTACTCTAAATTATGCCTCTTATCAACCTCCTACGCGCAACATGCTGTCACTCACAATGCATAGGTATCCAGACAGATGCTACATATGCCCTGTAAATATCCCTTGCTCCTTCGTATCATCAAATACTGAGCACGCACGCCAATACAACATTGTCCCATGGGCTACGTCATGTATTCTAGCATTCCATCAAATTTCATTGGTTTGATGGAATGTTTTTATTTGAGCAATTATTTGAGCAAAAAATTGTTGATCAAGGCGTTTTAATGTGGCCACTATACCTGAAGACAGAAGGCACTTTCATAACCCATAGAATTCAGCTTCTTATATGATCACTTTTGTCTCATAGACGTTGTTGATTGATTTAATTGGTGTATTTCGATAGAACGCAGCAGACCTTGGCAACAATATCACTGTAAACGCTATTCCTAAAGTTCATAAGCTCAAACCGGTTTGAAATTTCACCCCGATCTGAATATTGGCCCGATAGCTTATTTTCTATTGCGTTCACATGAAGTTTCGCCCCGGTCTGAAACCTGTGTTGTTCATCGAACGACGCAAGAATGCTTGAGATTGTTCATCGTTATCATGTTTGGCACCAAGAAAAACAATGCCAATGTGAACTTTGAACCGGAGACCACTTAATCTCAAACCGGTTTGAGAATAATTTGCGTTTACATGGTGTTTTCAAAGCGGGGTGAAATTTCAAACCGATTTGAAATGCCGAGTCGAGTTTCACCCCCCGGTTTGAGCTAAAAATCGCATTTTCCATGTAAACACTATAAGGGCTTTGACCAGACACCGAGTTCAACTGAGATCGNTGTAAACACTATAAGGGCTTTGACCAGACACCGAGTTCAACTGAGATCGGGGTGAAATTTCCGAAATTTCAAACCGATTTGACTTTCTCACGTAAAGACACTTTATATCTTGTGTTCATATGGAGAAATTCCAGTCCGCTTGCCGAGACAGAAATTGGACACGTGCCCATTGTCTACCCATTGTCTAAAATAGGAGCGCATGAGCAGTAAAGAGCTTTTCGTCTCGGTAGCCGGGATGGAGTGTTCATGTGGGAGAATTTTCATCCCGCCTGCCCGCCTACAGAGATCTCGCCAGTGCTCCAGTGAGATCTCGCTAAGCGGGCCAGCCTGCCTGCGCATGTAAACAGACGACAAATTTTGTATTAGAATCAGGGATAAGGTGAGATCTCGGCAAAGAGCTTCAGCCCGGTAAGCGGGCTGGCTCGCCTCCATATGAACAGGCCCTAAGATGTAAGTTTTTTGATCTGCCAATAGAACTTGATGTCTGCTGATTTTCCCCGCTCACGATACTTAACTCACAGAACATCGACACCATTTTCTCGTTAACTATGCCTATAAAACCAGGCTATAAACTGAAGTTTTTGTTTCATAATATTGATTATAGAGTCTGATAATACGTGCCCTACGTGCCCTACGTGCCCTACGTGCCCTGCAACTTCCCGTGCCCTCATGCCCCCGTGCCTAATTTTATCCCATGCCCTCGTGCCCTCCATCTTCCCGTGCCCCCGTGCCCCCGTGCCTAATTTTATCCCGTGCCCCCGTGCCCTCAAAATTCCCGTGCCTTAGTGCTCACGTGCCCTCCAAATGCCCGCGCCCCCGTGCCCTATTTTGCTATTTTTATCCTTGTTCCCTCGCCTATTTCTATACAATTCTTTGAACAGTTGATCAGTTTAACATAACAACAACAATAACAATAATTATTATAACAGTTTAATTAACCTTAACCCTAATCTACATGGGGGGGGGGCAAAAAAGGCCCCCCCAAGCAAACTTCCTCTAATTGCTCTAAAACTACACGTGATAGAACCTATATAACTTTTAATAAAATTTAATATTGTATCAAATAAACAATAGGTCATTGCCATATAATTGGTCACGTGACTATGCCATGCCCATATTTGGAGAGTGGTCTCAAAGAAAATCGTTAAAACGTGCATAACAATTCTCATAGACATCTGATTTCCATGAAATTGGTACCAATCAATTTTTCTTGACGTCTACTTTCATTTGATATATAATTTTTTGTGTTTTGCTGACGTCAGCAAAATTTAAGATAAATGACTTCATACTTACATATGACGTCATATTTATGATAAACATATGAAATAATTAGTATGTTATGATTGAAATTCATCAATTACCAACTCAAGATCAATTTCCTTTAGTTTATATGACTAAAACTTGGTCAAAAATGCGAATATGGCATCGTTAAATTTGCTTGGGTATCATTTATGACTTTGATTGACAGTTTTTATAACAATAGAATTCAAAAAATTTAATTGTTGGCATTTTTCATCAAGAACAATCAATAGTCATCATATAGATAGCTTCAACGATNTAGCTTCAAAGATTTTCATTGACAAATTTCCTCTGAAAAATTTAAATTTTTAGGGGAAAAACCAAAATCAGCAAAATTCCCTTTTTTTTGCGTTGCCTAGCAAAAGGTCACGTGGGTAATTTGCATATAATTCTTTTTTTAAAAACCTAATTTCTTGGGAATTATGTGTACCAATTTGCGTTGCCGTAGAAATCACCGTTGCCGAAAAAATCCGGGGGGGAGGCCATTTTTGCCCCCCCCCCCATGAAAAAGTAGTACTTGATTTACCAATGTAGAATATTAACATGTAAAGAAAACCAAGTTTCTTATGGAGTATGCTATAACAATACAAAAACAACGCAGTAAATCCCCGCGAAGAACCTTGTGGAGGGAGATTGGAGATGTAAATATGGAGTGGTTATTTTTTAGTCTCCGAATTCTTTCCTAAAAACTAGATGTAAAAAGTGGGTTCTCCTTTGCTTAGATCCACTGGCCGAAAGAATTTCACGTTCATGAAAACTCTTCAAAGTACACGTTTTTAAATTTTAAGTTTTCGACATTTTAGCTTGAAAATCCTGTAAATAATTTACTTTCTTTATGTGTTGAGTAACAACTCTAAAACCATATTGAGAAAGCCAATGAAAAAAAGGCTAAGCAGCAAAGCTTTTATTTCTGTGTAGCTAAGACCTGCATCAAGCAGCACCGACCATGGACAAACATCCGAGGGCCAACGTGCTTCGCTGCTGATGAAGTGAAAAGCAAAGGAGAAAAAAAAAGAGTGGTAGGAGACAAGCTCGATCTAGCATCTAACTGTGCAGTGGCGGCCTGGCGTTTTTCGTCTAGGGGGGCCGGCACTGAAATGGCGCCCCTTCATAACTGACATGGTTGTCAAGTTTCTAACAAGATGCAATTTTCTTATGACTTTTAACCATGTCGAGGATAGAAAACTAACCCCCACGTGATCATAATTTGCTTGACAAGACCAGAGTTGCAAGAGTCCTTGACCTTCCTCCAGACCTAAGTTTCAAGGTCTCAACCTTCCTCATTTTATCTTTTTTGTAAACATAACGCAAAAAGGGAGTATATATATCAAGAAAGGTATTCTTTGATCTTCCCATGATATATCAGGACTGTTATGTGGCGTGAAAACTATGACCCAAAATCTAGAAAGATAAATTTTTGGTTCGCACTCCCAGTAAAAAGTTCACTCAGACAATTTGTGGATGATATTTCTCAATAATATCAACGCATCACACAGCGGCATGGCCAGGGTAAACTAACTGACGGTAGCGGAATGAGGGAGTCTGGGGGCGAAGCCCCCAGGAAATGATTTGAGGACACGCCCTTGGCTTTGGCTTTGAATGCCTCTCCTGACCACATGTTTGCCAAAACTAAAATGGAACCTTCGACAATTTGTAACAGTTTTCTATAAATCACCACCATCTTCAGGAAATTTTTGAGTAAATACTCCCTAAGTTGGGTTATAATGCCTCTCTCGATCCAATGTTTGACAGTGCCAGAATTTAGACTTGAAAAATTTCAATGAGTCAAAATATTGAGGAAAACGTTTGAGTAAACACCATTTACTATGACTTGAAATGACTACCTTGATCCAATGTTTGCCAATGCAAAAATTGAAACTATTACAATTTTGTGATAGTTGTTCTATCAATCAGCGTCAGTTGCAAAATTTTTGAGGACTTCATTCAACCTTTACTTTGGCTAAGAACGACTCTCCCAATCACGTTCCAACATTTCTTGGAAAATTCTTGACCTTCCAAATGACCTTCCTTATGCAAATCAATTTGAAAAGAAAATTGTGAATGGGACTTTCAAGTTTCTCAAATGTTTTCCAGTTTATTCGATTAGACGTTTTTTTGACAAGTGTGGGGCAAACTGGGGCAAATACTCCCATAACCACACTACTGGAATCGTATATTAAGATGATATTTACGTTGAATCAAATGAAATGTTAGTTTTATTTTGTCACTTCCTCTCGAACTGATGATCAGGCGGCCTATTTTATAGAAAAGCGTCTTTATATGACTATGACGATGTGACGAAGGGACCCTTTGCAAGGGCGAAGCTAAAGACAATTTTTGGAGCGGTGCAGACCCCGATTTTGCCGACAAAATGTGCGTTTCTTGGGTCTGAATGTTTGAAAGTGATGAAAATTGGCCAAAGTTTCCGACAAATTTGCCGAAAAACTAAAAGTTGGGGAGGCGGTACTCCCCGCACCCCCTTTGACTACGCCTCTGATCCTTTGACACATTCACCCACCCTGTCACGCTCTGCTGGATGATAGCTGTGACGATCGAACTTCATAAAGTTTTTGGCACCCTTCCGAAGCCTGCCAGGCCGCCACTGTAACTGTGCTTTGATGATCGTAATGAAACACTCAGCAAACTTACGCCAATATGTACGGGGTGGGGTAGTAACTTTCTTATGAGTTAAAAATGAAACTTGAAAAAAGTATTGGTGATCATTTGGCTGAAAAAATGTGAATACCATACAACATGAGCAGTACTCAAAGAGATGTGTTTAAAATGAAGTCCAATTTCCAAAGTGTCCATCCTTTCCAAATTCAAGAACAGTTCATCCAGTGGCGGAGCCAAGGGGGGGAATGGGGGGGGGGGGTTTAGACCCCCCACTTTTCCAAAAGATGGTTCCTGAGATTCGCACAAAAATGCAATAAAATTGTTCACTCAGGAGGGGTAAGGGCGTTGCCTGTGTTTTCCGAGAGTTTGAAGGGCGTGGTCACGTAAAATTTTCCTGGGGTTACGCCCCAGACCCCCCCACCACTTTTCAAGTGATGGCTCCGCCGCTGAGTTCATCAGTATCTCGCGTTGGCAAAACTTGTAACATAAGAACACGACGTTTTTAACATGAACTAGAAAAAGTTTTGTCACATTCAGTAACTTATTTATCTGTAGTATAACAACTAATACATAGAAGTACAGGGCAGATACATTTTTTGTAGAAAGGGTAACAGGGCGGTTAGTTTTTTGAAAAATTTTTCAACAGGGTGAGCAGAAATTGTGCATAATTTTTTATTCTCCATTGGTCATTTAGTAGAATAGATTTTGCGTCGTCCCTTATGGCCGTCTCAAAAGTTTTGTCATAATTTGACTCTTTGTTTCTTGAGTGAGGGCTCAATAGACAAATTTTGGAAGAAACTTGATGGAAGAAACTTGGGCATGGGGAACGAGAATGGGCATGATGGCATGGGGGCACTGAGGCACAAAACTTGAAGGAAGGGGCACGAGGGCATGAGGGCACTGAGGCACGAGATAAAATTAGGCACGGGGGCATGAGGGCACGGGAAGTTGGAGGGCACGGGATGAAATTAGGCATGGGGGCACGGAGGCACGAGAGCACGGGAAGTTGGAGTGCACGAGGGCACGGGATGGAATTAGGCACGGGGGCACGAGGGCACGGGAAGTTGGAAGGCACGAGGGCACGAGGGCACGGGATAAAATTAGGCAGGGAGGCACGGGAGCACGAGGGCACGGGAAGATGGAGGGCACGAGGGCACAGGATGAAATTAGGCACGGTGGCACGGGGGCACGTAGGGCACGTAGGGCACACAGGGCACGTAGGGCACGTGATTTATCAGACTCCTGATTAAATAATATCTTTTTATCGATCGCCCTCCATCTTTAGAATTTCAATTATTTAGTCACTTTTTGAAGGCTTTTCTGGTGAAAACACCTCAAACGTACGTCGTAGTAGGCGGCAGTAAGTCTTAATCCCCTGACATTATGGGCGGACCAATAATTTGCCCAAAAATCCCTTTTGAATTGTGGCACTTCAGAATGTTCTTTTGATTCTAACCGGAATTTGCAAACAGAATTAGATTTTCTATTTGGAACAAGATAACAAAAAAATTCTCTGGCACTTGAAAATCAAAGTTTACAGCGAGAGTCAATCTATTTTCATACTTTGCAAGGCAGATAGTACCCAGTGGTGGCACCAGCTGCAAAAAAGTGGAGGGGACAAAGAAAGATGGGGGTCTGGGGGCGTAGCCCCCAGGAAAAAATTTCAGGGCCACGCCCTTTTTATACTCAGGAAACAAGCTTTTTACCCTGAGGAAACACCCTTATTTGTCTATCAAACTCTAGAGATAACTATACTTAACCCCTCCTTAGATATTTTCTCAACGGATTTAGACGAATTGGAAAACTGACCTCGGAGAAAAGTGGGGGGGGGGGCTTGTCCCCCCCATTCCCCCAGTGGCTCCGCCACTGATAGTACCCTGGGTATGTACCAGAGATAGAGTCCATGGCAGACAGATTGAAGGGAAGGGGGCAAATACAGAATCTTTATATGAAAAGAAAAACCATTGTGAAACATTCTGAAGCTTTTGGTTCTTGGCCTTTATATGCAGACATACTCCAAACTGCTTGAAAAGAAAAGAAAAAAGAGGAGAACAACGTATGCCTACGACAAAGAGAAACCGGGATGGGCTGCCTGAGGGGGCTGAGTCAAGCACCAATGTTTACAAACATTGTGCTCAAATAAAAACTGTCTATCTGTATGAATATGGCAGATTTGCAGATTTTGTATGGGCCTCTTTAAATGTAAGTTACTAAGGGCACTAAAAGGCACGCTCATGAGTTTCGTTATTGACGATAGTTGCATCGTCCGAACTTTAAGATCTTGCATGTCGTCAGTGGCGTAAAGGACGTAACGTAAGTTAACTTTAGTTCAAACACTAAGGGCCCCCGACCTCCAGGGGCCCCCGAAGGTGCCCCAGCAAAAATCTTTCCTTTGTTATTTTACTTTTGAAGTTTTGAAGCTGGTTCTCTGGATATGATAAACGAGACCAAGGGGCCACAGGCCTGCATGATATCTCAATCCAAATGAATGGAAAGCATATTGATTGTAATCGTCTCTACAATAATAGACTCATATTTTAAAAGTATGGGACATTGTCAAGATATGGTCCTCGAGATTTTTTCAAAAACAAAGAGAAAGTGGTTGAGTATACGTAGGGTAGGGTAAGAAATTTTCCGTGAAATGCTGGAATGTGATTGGGAGAGTCGTTTCAAGACAAATTAAAGGTTGAAGTTTTTAAAATTTTCCTAGATGAACTATTACAGAATTGTCAAGGCTTTTTGGGGGCAGGTTAACATTGGATTGTTAGAAGCAATTGAAGCCATAGCAAAGAGTGTGTACGCAAATTTTTTGCTGAAGATGGTCATTCTATATTTCTATATTTCTATATTTCTATATTTATATTTCAATATTTCTATTTCTATTTATATTTCAATATTTCTATATTTCAAAACAATCATTCCTGCAACAACCTATTGTATCTCAATATGGGGTACATGTGGAGAGCAACTATTCAACCAGCTTGAAAAGACACACATAAGAGCAGCCAAGATTATTCATGGCATTAAAGGAAAATATAACAATGAGAAAATTTTACAGATAGCAAATTGGGACCCCCTCTCATTTATCTACAAAAGGAGACTGTTGACCATAATGCAGCAAGTGAACTTGGAGAAAGTTATCCCAACAATTGGACAGTTGTTCACCAAAAAGCAAGAACAAAGATATGAACTTAGAAGAAAAACTGTCTTCGAGATCCCTTCAGTTAGAACAGAAGTTGGTAGAAACACTGTAGCTTTTAGGGGACCAATGATATGGAATAGTTTAACAGAAGACTTGAAACTGAAAACCATTGAAAATTTTAAAGTACAATTAAAGAAACACAGGATTAGTATTAACAATTCTAATTTTGCCAAAGGAACAGGACACCTAAGTTTTAAAGATACTAATTTTGTTTATCAGTGATTTTAAGCTTTAATTTATTTATTTATCGATTCATTCGGAACACTGTAATTAATAGGAACATTAGAAAAAACAAAATTAATAAAACATTTCAAGTAGAGTAAATAGCAGGTACACATCAGCTGCAAGCTGTCAGTACCTTACCTGCTCATCAACAAAATTATGTATGTATGTATGTATGTATTCAGAGAAAACTTTACAAAACTGTCACAAAGTGTCCAATTTGGCACTGGCAAACATGGGATTGAGATAGGCCTTCTGAGCCAAACTAAATGATGTTTTCTCAAAAAGTTTCCTAGGGATGATAATTTATAGGAAAACTGTTACAAAATTGTCGAAAATTCTATTTTAGCACCAGTAAATATGGAATCGGTAGAGCTGTTCTAAGCCAAAGAAAAGGGTGATTCCTCAAACTTTTCCTCAGGTCGTCGCCCCCAAACCCCCTCGTTTTAATATCATGCAGTTGATTTGCCCTGGCCATGCTGCTGGCTTAGACAACACATATGTTGACTGTAAATCATTATAGTTGCATTATTTTTTGTCTGCGCAAGTCATTTTTCTCAGGATTAAATTGAACATGGTTGTTTATGTTTATATCTGTGTTATTTTAATGCTGATAGCTGAGGGCCCCTAGCTGAAAAATCCCTAAGGGCCCCGACTACCTCCGTTACGCTCGGTTAGAAAAATTGAAGTCTGCCCTATATTCAACGCAACCTCTTACGTCTGCTGCTCACGATTCACTGAAACCATGCAAACCTATTTTAAGCTGCCACCTTCTAAAGACATCCCACACTTAACCTATTTATTCCCTTTCTCTATAACGAATACCCTGTTGAGAAAATGAGGGAATGTAACCATGGGCGTAGCAGTCACTTGCGGGGGCAAAGATCTAAGAAAGGCACTTGTTAGTCTGAGGAGCTCTTACTGAAAAAGGGCACATTAATTAAAGAAGAGGACGCTTTTGAGAATTTTGGAAAGGCATACATGAGACGTTGTTGCCCACTGTGCCTGAGCGTCTGAACAAATGTTCTCGGTGATGTCGATATGTACAAGGATTTAGTATGCACTGCCATTTGAAACTACAAAGAAGAAAAATACATTCAGCAAACTCAGTTTCAGGAAGATGAGAATGAACGATGTGATAGATAGGCCTATCTGCAAAATAGAGGATGGAATGATCGCAAGGAAGCTCATTCATCAGATACAAACTGGATTATAAGCAGCAATTCACTTACTTTGTGATTCTGATTTCTGTTTGAGACTTAAGGCAGTCCAACCCTATTAATACCGGGCTTTTTGAGCCCTTGTAGTACCTGGGGGAAGGGCACAAAGTGCCCCCTTCATAACTTCGTGAATAATGCAGATATGAGGGCGAGACTTGGTACAATTGTGCGCAATAACAAAATCTACACAATAGGGCACTTTTTTATTCTTCATTTCATCCATGACGTCACTATGACGTCATAATGGCGGAAAATGTGATATTTTGTAACTATTGGCAAAACTAGCAATATTTAAGGTTTTATTTAATAATTCCTTCTATAATGGCTCTAGAATGTATCATAAATTATCAGGGGCCAAAAATCAACAATAATGGCTCCAGAATCTATTTAAACTCCTTATTTATTTCATTTAGTCATTATTTAGTTACACCAGTTTTTCATTCTTTCACTAAAAGCCCTAATAATTGATAAAATACTCTGCAATGCCTTAAAAATCATTTAAAACGATCAAGAGAACAATATTTGACAATCAAATTTTATTTATTACATTTGTTATTAAATATATGACGTCATAAACTTTGATGACGTCATTAAATTTAACAATGCTGACGTCATCCAAAATGAATAAAACTATACATCGTATGAAATCTCTCATCCAGAGCTATCGAATGGTGGTAGTCTTGATGATTTTTGATGATCTTGGCAAAAACTACACTCACTTCTTTAATTTACCACCCGACCACGTGTCGAAAAAGGACGTTGGTCACGTGATCAGTCCCTACCATTTTGAAAAAATTTCAATTTTTAATTGGCCTTTTAAATTTTAGGAAAAGTCAGAAAACCTCGGCTCTTTATCTTTCGAAGTGACGACACTACATCAGGTAGTAATAGGGTTAAGAGCCTGGAGAATTTATTCCAAATGCTTAGATGCTTTATATTAGGATATAAGCCACAATATTTCCAAGATTTTCCCTTTCCTCTTGGAACCGAGGACATATCATGACATCTGACGACAAAGTGCACCTCTTCTCCTAGAACCTGCTTTCCCTTTGACAGACAGTATTTGCAGTACCTTTCAGATCTTCGTATCATATATTTTCCAAATCTTCCAGCTTCTACTTCAAGATTATGCGCACTCACTCTTTAGTTTTTAAAAGCCTTGCATCTTACCATGGTAGACCACTCATGACAAAAACTTGTTTTTTAACAAGGTATAGTTCAATTTAATTAAAACGTCGCAAAGCTGACAGCATGTCAGATTAGGATTTGAAATCAAAGAAAATCTCATTCGAATGGTATAATCATTTAACATTTCTTAGATAAATTTGTTTTGTGTTCGAATTTCGTAAACATAGATAAGAAGATTTATTTGGCATGAGAGAATTCCACAAATTTACTAAGTACCATAGTCTGTCTGAAGCTTCCACCAAGAAAATAGGGATTCTGCAAAGCAAGTGGATTTCCAGACTACACACTGAACGATCAATGTTTGATTTTTCCAGACTACACATTGAACCGAACCCTGAACAATCTCAAATTCTAATGAATGTTAACTGGTGACGTCATTGTTACCATGAATTTAGGTAACAATTATTAGCTGAAAATATTATATGTAAACTAATAATTATTAAAAAATGCGATAATGTACTAGAACAGTAATGATACACAACGTTTCAAGCTTAAATCTTCATCTGTGAAAGTTTTCATTGCCATATTTAGAAAAAAGTCTAATTCCTCATTTGGTAAATCAGAAAAATATCATTAAATCATCTCTCTATCTAGGAAATGCTATTTTTGGAAGATGATTCTTTGAGTAAACTATTGAGACTGCTTTCGAAAACATGTACTGTATGACGTACGAAAAACGACGCACAAAGTACAGCAGCGTACATATATGGTAATTCATAGCATTTGGGATCACAGAAAGGAAAAGAAAAGGATAAAAAAGATCCCTGTGCTATTTGTTGAAGATTAATCAATGAGTAGAATGTCTGCATTTTTAATAAACATCTATGACGTAGGATTACACAAAGCACACAGTACAGCAGTGCACAGAAATGGTAATTCACAGCAATTGGAATCACAGAAAGCAGAAGCAGAGGATAAAAAAAGATCCCGATGTTATTTTTGGAAGGTTAATCAATGAATAAAATGTACTTTAAAAATGTAAACATCTATGAAATAAAATTGCTAAACACGAAGTATAGCAGTGTACAGAAATGGTAATTCACTACAGTCTTCCTGATCACAGAAAGCGAAAGAAGAGGATAAAAAAGATCCCTATTTTATTTTTTGAAGGTTAATCAATTAATAAAATGTACTTGTCTGCATTTTCTAAATATCTATGACGTAAATAGTATGAGGCACAAAGTACAGAGTACAGCAGAGGACAGACATAAACATGGTAATTCACTACAGCCTTTCGGATCACAGAAAGCGAAAGAAGAGGATAAAAAAGATCCCCCGCTTCATACCTGGCAATGACTACAAATATTACACAAATGACATGACGTAAAGAACACCACACAGAGTGTGCATTTTTCAGATTTTAAAATGACTAATGCGATGATGCCATTTTAATGCCAGTCAGTAGGCAACAAGAGCGTTTAAAAAAAGGATTTGCTCGCCACCTACACTGGCATTTGTTGCTCAGGAGATCAGCTTTTGTTGAAAGGATCTTCTTACATTTTCATGTGACTAATAATCTGCACGATAGACTAGCAATTTGGCACGTCGGGCATTATGACCAGTGGCGTAACGGACGCAAGTTACCTTTAGTTCAAAAACTAAGGGCTTCCGACCTCCAAGGTCCCCGAAGGGGCCCCCAGCAAAAATAATTCCTTTGTTATTTTACTTTGAAGCTGGTGCCCTGGATATAATAAACGAGACTAAGGGGCCCCAGGCCTGCATGATATCTGAACATAAATGAATGGAAAGTTTGTTGATTAACTCTTAATTGTAATTGAATCTACAATAACAGACTGAGGACCTCATATTTTTACCCTGGGTACCAGGGCCTTAAAAAGTATGGAACTTTGTCAAAATATGGTCCTCAAAGTTCTTTCAAAAACGAGGAGAAAAAGGTTGGGTATACGTAGGGTAGGGTAAGAATATCTAAATATCTAAATATATAAAAAAACAAATATCTAAATATCGAAATGCTGGAGTGTGATTGGGAGAGTCGTTCCAAGCGAAAGTAAAGGTTGACGTCCTTAAGAATTTTCCTACACGAACTATTACAGAATTGTTAAGGTTTTTTGGGGGCAGGCAAACATGGGATCGAGATAGGCCTTCTAAGCCAAAATAAATAATGTTTTCTCAAAAAGTTTCCTGGGGATGCTGATTTATAAGAAAACTGTTACAAAATTGTCAATAATTCTATTTTAGCACCAGCAAACATGGAATTGGTAGAGCTGTTCTAAGCCAAAGTAGAGGGTGTGTCCTCAAAATTTTCCTGGGGGCGTCGCCCCCAAACCCCCATCTTCCTTTGTCCCCTCCACTTTTTTGCGGCTGGCGCCACCCCTGAGTGAAATACAGAACTGCGATCGAATCAAACAAATATATTTGCCGATATAAACCTATCCAAACTATTGGTGGAAACAACTTTGATCGTTTAGTTATTAAGAAATTTCAAGATCAATCTTGTCATTGAATTTGGGTGATTTTTTCAAACTCACCTCTGTTTTTTGGGCAGACACGCTATCTCTACGTCATCCAAGTAAAAGTGTAAATCTGTTTTTCTTCAATGCTTGAATATTGAGTTCACTGCTCGAAACCCTTTGCGGATAGATCAAGGTAAATAGCATACATTTGAGATTGACCACAATATTTCTGAAGTCATAAATTTTGTGATTTTGGTGAGATTGTTGCATCCCTAGATATTGGAACAGCATGCTTATTGATTGGCCATGACCATTCACAAAGAAGTATCATCAATAGCATATTTTTCTTTGGCGAATCCCAGAACTGACTATGTTGAAAACAAAATTTGGGACATGCTTCTGAGAACTTTATTTGGTAGCATGTGATGTTATCCTACATCAGAATTTAGGGCAGTATTTTTCAATATCAGTGCCTTGTATGACGGCATGTCTTTCAACTTCATATTTGTGATCAACCACAAGCTAGTGAAATCAGGGGTGGCACCAGAAATCTTCCGACAGAGGGGCTGGAACGTCCGGTAGGGGGGCCAAAATGACAAAAAATGCAGTTTTTATATGTCATTTTACCAAATTTCATCCGAAAATAACCAAAAAGTTCCTCCGACTTGATGCTTCCAGATGCTTCCAGGGGCTGTAGTCCCCCTGGCTCCCAGTGGCCGAGCCACGGGGAAGGAATGGAGGGGGGGACAAGTCCCCCCAACTTTTCTCCGAGGTCAGTCTTCCAATTCGTCTAAATCCGTTGAGAAAATATATCTAAGGAGGAGTTAGGTAGTTATCTCTAGAGTTTGATAGACAAATAAGAGTGTTTCCTGAGGGTGAAAATGGCATTTCCTGAGTATAAAAAGTCTGTGGCCCTGAAAATTTTTCCTATGGGCTACGCCCCCAGACCCCCATCTTCCTTTGTCCCCTCCACTTTTTTGCGGCTGGCGCCACCCCTGGGTGAAATACAGTACTGCGATCGAATCAACTTTTTCTAAAATGGCCTAATGAATAATGAATCAATGCAAACACTCGAGGTAACACAAAAGATTTGAATTAGATCATGTTGTCTTTGATCTTTTTGATTAGTAAGAACTTGCTAGCTATCACTCTAATCACAGCATTTCGGTTTATCCTGAATCTTTAGTTATGTCTCATACAGTTTGAGATTTTGCACTTTTGAGTCCAAAAATTCTGCGTACAAAGTTTAGTGCAGGCAACAAAAAATTTCACACTCACATCTGTCTTTATTTTGGAAATTATGGCAATATAAAGAATTTAATTCATAAGGGCTGTGGCTAATTTATTAGGCCTAATTTTTGTCAACGACCTTGATTTATCTTCTTTGCAACGACGTTCATTTCCACTTTAATTAGGTATTAGAATATGGTTCTACTATAGATTTCAATGTCACTGTCACTTGCTTCTAGATGCTTTTTGGACAGTTTGGGACCTTAAAAAGCTTTCGAACAGCCCACACAAAGATACTGTGCAGCTTAGTTCAAGTTTTGAATCGTTTGAATTGTTCTGTTTCAGTTTAAATCACGTTGTGAATGAAAATAAGTTTCTGCATTACACTTTTTGTCTGCTCTTAGCGTTAATTTCCGGTAATATATTGTTTCCGTTGCCTTTTCAATAGCTTCCATTAATTTTAAGCATATCAGACTTCGTGTTAATCATTGTTACAAACAACTCTTGGGAATCAAGGCCCTCACTGAAGAAGCAACAACAAAAACATCAATTCGATTCGATTCGATTCGATTCGATTCGATTCGATTCGATTCGATTCGATGAGATGAGATGAGATGAGATGAGATGAGATGAGATGAGATGAGATGAGATGAGATGAGATGAAAGATGAGATGAGATGAGATGAGCAAAAGTTAAAGGGCTTGTCCGCTTGTGGAGTAAGGCTAGAGAGAGCCAGCAAACGAAAGCTGACTTAAGTTTTTAGTTGAAGGGAGCTGAGTACTACCAGGAGGTACTAAAATTGACTGCGATGACATGAAGCCGACCATGAATTTCTTGTTTTTACACATATGAAATATGACAAAACATAATTAGCGCTGTTAGAAGTTAACATAAACTTGCAGGAATTTGTTTTTCATTCATTCTAACTTCTTTATACACAAAACCCCTTCAGCTTACAAACTCAATACTAAATAAGAAAATAAATATCATCGTTATACGTATTAAATACATTATATACAGTAAAGATAAATTCATGTAGAGTAACCTATCTACAGAGCAACTGCTCTTCCAGGGAGTCGTCCTAGGGTCTTGCTTCAAGTTGACTTTACCGCTTAAAATAAACTTTTAGTTGCTTTTCGAATTCACTAAGTGTATGAAGCTCTCCGATATTAAAGGGAATCTAAGCATATACAAGCTGTTGATAAAAATAGCCGAGCAAACACAATAAACTCTGACACACGCCAAACCATATTTGGACAACTGATTCACGTCAACAAGAAATACTGATATCTGATAGGCTGGAATTTGAGCGCAAGTGGCTTGAGCCACTTTTATATGTGTTCGCCGCCATTTTCATGGGCCATGAAAATGGCTGAAACAAAGACCAACCAAAAGATGACACGTGCAAGGCATGCTGGTTGAAACAGACCCTTTAAATGGGAATATCGTTCCAAGCTTTAAGAGCCGAGTAGTGAAACCCTTTCTTGACATATTCAAGATTATTTTTTTCGGATTTGTAGGTCCCTGCATTTCCTTGTTCTGTAGTTTGAGTGCTAGGACCAGATGGCATTAGCATATCGCAGATGGCTTTCGAAAAGGGCGAGGTGCACATGGTCAAGCTGGGATTGTGAAATAAGATTTTTCAGTTTTTTTAGTGACTTAAGTCCACCACTGACCTTCCTTTCACTTTGCTGAATTGGTCATCTCAGTGTTCCCTTCATTCACAATAAGCCCTAGTGATTTAGTCTTCGTGACACACTTTATTTCTGAATCATTAAGAGTCAGTAGTTCCAAGATATCAACTTTATTTATCTTCCGTGTATTCGGTTTTTTGAGGGTTTGTATTTAGCTTACTTATCCACATCCATTCCGATATGTTCCTTAATTCTTTGTGGGCATTTGTAATTTGCTCATCATCAACGTTTTTCGATGTCAATGTAACATGCGTCTTCTACATACATACTGGCCCTAGAGAACTCTAAACATTTTTCAAAATCATTCAGGTAGATGATAAATAGGAGTGGTCCCAAGCACGACCCTTGAGGTATACTACATGTTACCAATCTATAGCCCCCGACTGTTGTCCAGTAATTGAGTAGAACTACTACTTACGAAAGATGTTAACAATTCTCCCGAGATTCGCCTAATACCGTGTGCATCTAACTTTTTATCAATATTCTATGATCTACGGATGAACATCCATCTAAGAACATGTTGCTAGTTTTTGTGTGCAGCAGTTTAGGAAAACTGCACTTTCTAACGTTTTAGGCTTGGTGGTTTTGAGAAAGAATAACAACTGGTCATTTTGAATCGGAACGAGGCAGATCCGTTTTTGAAAGCTTAGGGAAATGAGACGCAGTTTTAGCGGTAACAGTGCCGTCAAAGAATGAAACTACGAGAATTGTATTGATTCCAGGCTTAATTTTTACTGCACATGTGACTTTAAATCAAAGGTGGTCTAATGTCATGCGACATATCGATTAGCTGCATCAATACATGATTAACATGTTTTTGCTTTGTAAAAATTTCTTCTCAAAAGCCTACGATTATTTCATCCAGCATGCTTTCGAAACTACCAATATCTTTGCAGTTAAGCTCCGATAGACGATATTGGATTTGTTTTGTGAGATTTCGTCATTTGCAGTTTTGAATTATTTGGTTCAATCCTCATTTCTATGAAGGAAAGGACAGAAAGCAGATTCCCAACAACATTTTGATGATGTACATGTTACAGACAAAGCTCCCAGTGTTATAAAAATTGTCAAAATACAGTTTTCTGCCTTGCGTTGAAGGAGGTGAGTGGGGAGAGGGAACAGGGGTGGCTCCAGGAATCTTCCGACGGAGGGGCTGGAACTTCCGACAGGAGGGCTAAAATGGCAAAAAATGCTGTTTTCGTACGTCATTTTGCCAAATTTCCTCCGACAATAACCCAAAATTTCCTCCGACGTGGCCACGGGGGGCTAGATGCTTCCGACGGGGGGCTGTAGCCCCCCTGGTCCTCCCCTGGCGCCATCCCTGGGAGGGAAGCGAATAAGGCAATTCGAACTGTTTATCTTGCCTTTTGCTGAGATAGCTTGACGTCCTTAGCAGATCAAGACCTTGATTTACTTTCTACGCAGCGTACTGCGACAAAGATACAAACAGAGAACTACCGGGTGTCCCAAAAATAAGTATACAGATTTGGTCAAGACTAACGATCAGAATTTAGCGTGAATCAATCCGAAATCATTTTTAAAACATTACTCGATAGTTAACTTGAGCATAGATACCTTGTTTGTTGATATTGGTACTTTGAGAATAGAGATATAAATCTTCAAGGACAAATTGTCCACCACCTCCCAAGTCCCAACCAGAGCTTTGGCGTTTTGGCCTAAGCAAATTCTTAAAGCACAGCGAATAAGTCAACAATAGACTTAGAAAAATTTGAACCAGGAGGAGAAAAATTAGAAACTACACAACAAATGCGTTTCACAAAATGTAATTTATGTGAATCTTATCATCAAGGGAGCTCCAAAGTAAATTTTATTCATTTTAAGTGAAACAAATTGTGGATATTGCTTAGGCCAAAACGCCATAGCTCTGGTTGGGTGGTGGTGGCAAATTTGTCCTTTGAAGATTTATATCTCCACTCTCAAAGCACCAATGTCAACAAACAAGGTATCTATGTTCAAGTTAACTATCGAGTAATGTTTTAAAAATGATTTCGGATTGATTCATGCTAATTTATGATCGTTAGGGTGGACCAAATCTGTATACTTTTTTTTGGGACACCCGGTAGGATATGTTTACACTAGTAAATGCTGTAAAACCTTCGCCAGTAAAATTAATGAATTCTTTTGTGAGCTAGCTGAATTTGAAACATACCGTGTAAATTAGCAACAGGAAGCTATCCAATCTTTAACATCTTGTGAAATTTTCCTGCAAAAAGTGACCCATCATAATCTAGGAGTTACTTTTATTTTACGACTTACTTTTTATTTTCGAGTTACTTCTTTAATTGTGAGTTACCTTTTGGTTATGAGTAACAACGAATTGTATAACAGAAGATAATAGCTGAAAATAAATCTAGAGAAAGAAATTTCTGCTAGAACACTTCCCATAACAAATACTTTTTACGTGTAGCATAAAATTGAATTGTCCTACATATTTCACAGTGCATGATAACGTTAACAAGTGTTAAATATCTTACTGTTTAAAAGTTTCGATTTTTCTGGCAGAAACCCTCTTTCCTTCTGTGTAAGTTAGATTAAGATTCCACTTATGCCGTGCTTTCGTGTGGAGGAATTGTTTTCGTCTTTACAAATTTTACATCAAAACACGCAATCACATCTGAAACAAATCTCTTCCACTGAACCATTTTCGTAAAACATACGACACTCTTCCTTATCCAATCTCTCCCCTGCTTATTGGGTGTTTAAAATTGTCAACTTCCTCCGTTAATTCCCGCCCCTACCCACTACCATACGCCTAGCAACTGGGAGCCTAAGTGTATTCAATAATTTGTGTAAAAGGACTAACCCCGGACTAACTCGTAAAATAATTGTAACTCGCAATGCAATTTGTGAAATTTAAGGTAACTCGTACAATAATGTAACTCGTAACACTTAACTCATGGATTAGAAATCCACCTCCGTTTCACTGACCTATGGTTCTATGGTTCTATGGTCCTATGGTTCAAAGTTTTTACAAAGCAGAACTTCCACAGTAAACTTAGGAAAGAGTTTTTCTTCTCCCGGCAAGCTATCGTGTGGAGTTCCTTAACCCTATCTGACCTGGGTGTTTTGAAACACTCAATGCCTGGGGGGGCGGATTCCGCCCCCCTCTTTATTTCAGTTGTTATATCAGATATGACCACCTAACTTGGCACAAATGTTATTCATCATATAAACAATGATTTTTTAAAATCGTAATTCAATTAGCGCCGTTGTTGTTGTTGCTAGAGCATAATAATCATTATGATGTTGAATGACGTCATAAAAATGAAAGCATGTTAAAAGTTCATTAAAATTAACTTTTCATACAGAAATGAAAAATATAGATCAAAATATATGTAATTCAAAGATTTGAGCTTAATTGGACCAATTAAAAAAGAATAAGAGAGATATAAAGTTAATTTTCACAGAATGCCAGATGACAACTTGGTAACCATGGAGACAGTGCTAAATATAGAATGTCAAAATTGTTACCATTTCATTGCTCTATGATACGAAGTTAAACTTACTAAATCTCAGGAGCCTTCTACATATATCGAACATAGCAGAAACAAAAATATACTAGGGGGGCGGAATCCGCCCCCCCAGGTCAGATAGGGTTAAGGATCTATCCTTGGTCCACTTATGTTCCTTTTATATGCAAATGGCATGCCAGAAGCAGTTTATTGTGCAGAGGATTCTTGTCTAGTTTTCAGAGATAAGGGACATTAACAAAGTAGAAGAGAACTTGAACCGAAATTTCAACTCTTTATGCGACTGGTTTGTAGATAATAAATTAAGTAAGTATTCATACTGGAGAAGACAAAAAACTGAGTTGATCATTTTTGCAAGCCATAGAAAACGTAAAAACCTACATCAAACCAGTGGCGTGGCCAGGACAAATTAACTGGCGGGCATTCAAACGAAGGGGCTAGGAAAATTTTTGAGGACAGGCCCTTTAATTTGGCTTAGAATGCTTCTCTCGATGCCATGTTTGCCGGTATTAGCATAGAATGTTGACCATTTTGTGAAAATGTTTTAAAAGTTGGCATCCCCAGGAAAATTTTTTAGTAAACATCACTTTCTTTGGCGTAGAATCCCTTTCTCCATCCCATCTTACCAATGGCATTGGAAACCTTCACAATTTTGTATCAGTTATCTAGGAATCACCATCTTTGAGAAATTTGTTGCGCAAAGACCTTATACTTTGTCCTAGAACGCTTCTCGCAATCCAGTTTTTGCTTGACCCCGAAATGGAAGCCTTGACAATTCTGTGATAGTACGTCTGGGAAAATTTTTAAAAATGGCAACCTTTACTTTAGGCTTAGAATGACGCTACTGGTCACCTTCCTGCATTTCTTGGAAAAATTCTTACACTCTACCTATACCCAGCTACGTTCTCCTCGTTTTTGAAAGAATCTCAAGGAGTAAGGACCATCTTTTCAGAGAAGTGGGGGGAGGGCAAATACCCCTATCCCTCCCCATGGCCACGCCACTGCATCAAACAGCACTCTAAAGTGACATATCTTGACTGCATTCTTGATGAAAGTCTTTCTGGCGAGTCAATGGCAACCAAAGTCCTACCCTGGGTACCAGAGCAAAAAATAGAAAATAAAATAATAAAAAGAAATTTCCTTTTCCCAGTTTTCCTTTCCTTTAAATTTTGATTGAGGCTCTGGCACCCAGGGTACCAAAGTCCTTGAAAAATTAACATAAAATGATGGTTTCTTTATAGCAATTAAAGTTATTGAATCAGTTAATCCGAAGGTACTTTCTGAAGGTACAATCCCATTTCGACTATGCGTGTGCTGCCTGGTACCCTACGTTACAGAAGCGGCTGGCCAAGAAATTTTAAACGGCCAAACAAGTGCATTAGATTTTGCTTGAACCGCACAAATTCCTTTTATATAGGAACAGAGGAATTTAAAGACTTAGATTGGCTCCCTACATAGGAACTAGTTGGGAAATGCTCTTCAGTCAGTGCTTTCAAATTTTTTCAAGATACAGAACCAGCTTACGTGTCGGAATCTTTCCATCCACTGTGACCCGCGCTGAATTACAAGAAGGTAAAAAAACAAGCTATATAAACCCTTTCGAAAAAGTAACTTAGGCCAAAAAGTGCTATCGTACTTAGGACCAAAACTTTGGAGCGGCTTGTACTCCAACTCGAAGTCTATCAAGAATTTAAAAAGTTTCAAGCACAAAATAAAATATTCTTTTTTCAAAATATTGCAAAGACAAGAAGACAATCATTATATCTATTACTAATTCTCGACAACGTTGCGTAACCCATATTTTTCTTGTGCACTCAAAGATGTTTTCATTGTTCGTAAAATTGTCCAATTTATTCCTACCTCTAAAAAGGGACCATTATGGAAAAATGTCTCTTCTTGACCTTTCTAATGCTATCCCTGGAATCTCAGCTTAGTAGTGTTCCTTTGGTTTCATTCAAACTTGTAGCATAGAAATAAAATATTTTTCTATTGTATTTTAATCGTTATAATTGATAAATGTAATGTAATGTAATTTTGATTTTTGATGGCGAATGAATAATTACTTATTTACTTACTTAAATTAATCCACAGTTCAAAGAGGGATCTTGAACAATTTGAGTCTTTCGTAAAGCGCAAGAAATTTAATTGATCTAACCATTGACTAAATTACGATTTTCTCTACAGGCTAATCTGGACCCAACAAATCACATTTCAACGATGTTGTTAGAATGTCATTTAGTTAGGCCGTTTTGCCAACAATTTCTTCAAAAGCAACAGTTGTTATTCCCTTTAGAGCTGCTCAGTTAGCCATCATATTCTGGCAAAATTCAATTCAACCAAAGATAATGGATATTATCTTTGATTCAACTGGACAGATTACCCCAACTTTGCTACAGTCACCAAACTTTTAACTTTGCAGTAACTTGCTTGCATTTGTTGTGTATCATCAGATATAATTCTTATTTCGAATTTTCATGCGACATTGAAGCTCCAAAGAGGAAATAAAATTCCGTAATCTGTTGTTAATACTATGTTGATAAATTTAGCCACATCTGGAAACATGGATGAACAGAGCAACAAAGTTGAGAAACAAGGTAACCTAGTTTGGCCGCGCCCTTCTGTGGCGCATTCTGGATAAAAATAGCTTTACTGACGTCCAGTTGTTCCCAAAAGTCTTCCTAATTTTACTGCGCCTGTTTTCCTTGTTTTACTGCGAAAAATAGCCAGTAAGTGTTACTGGAAATCTTGTGATTTGTTGGCTGTTTCGGATTGTGCAGCAATTGTGTTTGCATAGTGTGTTGTAAAGGATCTTTCTGATCAACCAGATCAACACGGTATTGTTGCAGACCACAAGGCAGAGTTTACGTTTTTGATCAGTCTTTTACATTGCCTCTTTACATAATACGTGAAAGTCAAACATTAAAGGGTTTGTGCAAGGTTAAAAGCTTCCATTTGCAAAGAGCAAACACATCTAAAAATATCCCATTCAAATCGAAGTTGCACACGCGCCGTGGACAATGGATAGCCGGGATAGCCAAAGAAACAATGCTGTGTCTGAGTGTTTTTTCGTCTTATTTATAGACAAATGCCCTGAGCTAAATGGTGTAGTCTATAAATAGGACAAATAAAAACGACACACGCCATTGCTTCTCTGGCTTTGTTTCACTAGCGCACGCAGCAGATTATCAAATACAATATACTATTTATAGATCGATGAGATCCCATCTTTTATATCAGGTCATTCACTTTAAAACCAAATATTTATTTTTAACAAAACACTTTTTATAGTTCAATATTAGAACCATGAATCATGCTCCAGAAAAATGTCCACCTTTTTTTCCTTCAAACAAATGCAAAATTATTGAAAACATCGTCATGCTTTAATTAGATAGGGGTTTGTCAGTTACGTTGGTTGAACTTTGCAACCAAACGATGCTTGATTTAGAAAAATTGTCTTGTTGTTACTGAGTTATACATTTCTCCTCTCTGACCTGCGATTAAGGATGATGTGCACGTAATAATTTTCCAGATTTTACATTATAATGAAGGAATTAGTTTGCGCACAGGTTACGCGGTTGGTGACCAGACCAGAGCTTGGTGCTTTTCCACCTCAATTTTGTTCATTAAAGCCTCGGTAATTTTATACGTGGGGCAAAGAAAGTAGGGATTTCTGGTAATGGTAAACAATTTGTCAATACTTGATTATATTATTAAACTTTAAATTAATGTAAATGTAGCTTTTCAATATTTGCTTTGATGGAATTCATTGTGGCTTAAATTGCGAGGGAGGAGGCAGCAACAACAGTCTCTGCCCTCTTTCTCCTCCAGACAAAAGGGATTTAAAGATCACTTAGACAGAGATGCGCGTGCTCACATATGAACAGTATTTTGAAAGCAGTCGTTGGGAGAGGAAGCGTGGTTGGATCGAGGGAAATCACAAGAGGAAACATTGTCTTATGTAATGAAATTGCTTCAAACAACTTGTTATACTGTTGCATAGATATTGCTGTCGTTGCATAGTATCTGCAAACATAAAACTGCACTACTTTATTATTGCAAATCATCAAAGAGCTGCCAAAAATAGATTCGAGGATTTCAGTTCAGTACTAAACTTTGGTACAGAAGAGGAAGCTATTTGGCGAAAGAGGAGTTTGAAAGTGAAAAGAAATCGAAACGGTGAACTGAGCATTCTCGTGTTTTATCAGCAACAGAATGAATGAAAGAACATTATCAAAGAACTTGTTATTGTTCGTTTGGGCTTGTTTGATTACCATGCAAGTTGAAAGCAGGCCGTTCTTCAACTCGCATTTCTATATGGATCAGCATCACATTCATAGCAAAGGAATGCACCATTTCAGCGAAAACAATTTTGCCGAACACGCTCGAAACCAAAATGAGGAAAAGAAATCAATGGAGCTTGAATTTGTGACATTTGAAGATGAAGGCAACACTGTTGTTGAGAATCAGGTACATGTGCCATTTGGGGACACAGAATCAAATGCAAAATATGGAGAATTATTCCTGCAGTATCTCAGAGACAATAAAGGCAGTCAAATTCCAAACGAACAAGCGACACGGTATGTAGTTTACAGAGATCATAACGAACCATCGAAAAGAACTCAACATCCAGGTCTGTTTGGCCTTTGGGGTTAACTTGTTTCGTACGAGGTAATAATAGAGTTGGAATCATGTCAGTTAATTTTTATATATTCTGGTAACTAGATATTTATGAAAACCTTGTGCTATCTCCTTTATTATTCCAACCTACCGACCTATCAATCTCTGTAAAGAAATCTAAAAGGCTTTAATCGCCCTTAGCCTTTATAACTCTCTAGATATAGATTTTAAGACAGAGAAGCAGCAATATATTATAGATGATTTGATGAATATCTATAGATTGAGAATTTGAAATTATTACAGGAAAATCAAGTTGCCTGTTCGTCACTGTTTATGCTTTAGCTTAGATCAGACGACTTTTGAAACCGACATTTTGAAATGGATTCTTGTTGCACTTGAGGGTTTTGAAGGGCGCAACTGAGCTGGAGACCAATTATTTTAGGAAAATTGCTAGTTTCTTTAACTGTTTCTTTCTGCGTCGCGACTTTGATGTTGGGAATGTTGTTCCTTTATAGAGAGCTTTTTTATGACGTAAGGAGTCGCACAAGGTTGGTATCTATATTTAATAAAGAAATCTGTAGTTCTACGGTAGTAGTAAGAAGTAAGTGGGAATATTTTATATCCTGCCTTAGTAGAAAATCGATCATATCTATTGTACTAAATTAGTAAATTATGTAGCCCATAATGTAGGGCGTATTTTGGTAGGTTTTGAACGTGTTCAATCAAGAACAGAAATTTCGTCGTTTAATTACTGGCGTTCGGGTGGCGGACATAAGGGGGGGAGGGGGAGGGGGGAGGGGCTTGCCAAGGACTAAGGATTCGTCATAGTTATGAATTTGTTGTTTGTGTCCACAATACGAAACATGATATCAGGATGATTCTACGTTAACATTCCAGCTCTCATACCAACCAAAGGAAATCGAATAGCTACGTTTATTTCTATTGAATGTTTGAAGGTACGTCGCGAATTGTGCTTACTCATGGGGGATATGCGATCGATATCCTGTCCAAAAGAAGCATGTCTGCCGTCTAATAGGGAAGGTAATTGTAGTATTATAACAATTATGCAGCCATCCTCCTCATGATTATTTTCAAATTTGTCTTTCTCGTTTGAAAGATAAGATATTGTTGGTCTTGTCTTTTCTGGTTTTGCCAATTTTACCTGTTCCTTCCCTTGTTTTGTTGTTTGTCTTGCATTCAGGGCCACACGGATTTTTTTCAGGGGGTGTTCTTGGTGACGCAGACTTAAAAGATACAAATACAGTTTTGAAGAAAGGGTTAGTTTCGAACTGAAGTGTTTGCCGTGAAGGGGATTTGTTCTGATTTGTTTCGGAAACTCCCCTGCTTCGGCCGTGTTCCCACACACGAGTCGGAATATTCGCTCTCGATGAGCCTACCGGAAAATTACAGTTGTGGCTACTTGTTGCTGATTTGTTTTACCCCGTAGCCCCCTGTCGTGCCCCGATCTGTATCAATTATTTTACTGTACAAATGCCGCGAGGAGCTGGCCTCCTGACGAATTCGTACAGCTACTTCAATCTTATTAGTCAAAAGAATGCCCTTAGTCAAATGAACGTTTTATTTTCTATGTGTTGTTATCTTTAGCCCTTGGCCGAGCTGGTCCTTTGTTGCCCAACAGGATAGCATACTGAAAATCAGACATTCTTGAAATTTCATTCCATTTGTATAATTTGTTTACGTGTTTATCCTTACTAATAATGTAAATAAATAAATTAGATGTAGTTATAAGTAATATAGAATAGAATAGGTTTGTTAGCAAATATTTTTTCAGTATGAGAAAGAAAAGTAATGACTGATATCAATTCAATTTGTATTATGTGCTGGCAGAAAATGTTTCTCTTCACTCATCTTTAAATGCCATGAGCATTTCTCGAATCTAAAAGAGCATTAATGTCTCAAAAATTTTGGATTTCAGCAAGTTTCTCTACAGACCACAACAATAGAGTCGAAGGGCAAATCCATCGCAAATCACTGTTTTTTGTGTTCACCTTCATCCCACAACGTTGGTAACGAATCACAAAAAATCATTAAGGCAGATGATGAGGGTGTGCCGTTTTGACTTGTGAAATCACACCCTAAAATTCATAAATTTTCCAAAAACCATACCCCAAAATTTATAGGAAATATAAAACGCAGACCCTGAAATTTAATTCATATTAGAAATTGATACCAAAATTAATATCTTAAATAAATAAAGTACAAGTACCGTAAACAATTATGTTTAAAGATGATACCCAAAACTGTATGATCTTTCTAAAAATGATTCCCCAAAATTTGTGGCCATTTATAATCTTACCAAAAATGACACTCCAAAATTTATTTTCTTGCCTGAAAAAAAAACACCAACAATTGGCACATTCCGTATCCGTATATTTGGGAGTGACCCCCCTCCAGGGGAAACTACAAATTTGACTAAATAGTTAAAGTTAAAGTTTCTAGAAGTTTCCTCAAATGGTCATCGTTTCATTGGCGGTGATCTTCTGTGCCTTGGTGGGCATAACACTATATACAGACCTATACATTATCTAGGAATTCCAAGTAATACAATAGGAAAGCAGTGCCGCAAACAAGCGAAATTGCTTGGTTTCATAGATTTTGCAGTGCTCGATCATCTTGATTTTTTGAATATCTGAGAGTCCTTTGAAGGCCTATTTTTTTTCCAAAAGAATGTCTCCGACAATGAAGGTTCTTCAAATTTTTAGACAACAGACCAGTAGATGAGACTACATGAGACTCGTTAGGCTTTCTACAATTGTCGCCAGTAAATTGGAAACTCAATATCCAATTGATAGTTTTTTTCTGTATATTAAATCTTTATATTTTTCTAAAAAAAAAACAATCGTTTTGTATAATTAAATCTAGATGATAGTAAATATCGCTTTTCATCATATTGAACTTTTAACATTGTCGACACGGAACAGTTTATCTCAAAGGGGTTTGCAACAATAAATTTCTCGTATGTGATCTGCCGGCTGTTTAAAGGATCATAGAAACAGAAACATAAAGCCATACTCATGATAAAACACAGTCGTTACTTGATGTACAAAGAAACCTAATTGCAAGAGACTTTTTACGTAACAAAATGTCACTGCGTACGCAGGAAATAAAGCTGAACGAAATTAATCTTCCTTAAAAGTTTTATGAGATTGTCTAAGGTTCTTAAGATTTTTGAATTGAAATTCTGGGAATACACTTTCCGTTTACTTGTATTGGACGGAAATATCCGCACAGCACTAGGAGACAGGTTTGCAAAAACAACATCAAACTTTAATCCTGGAGGACGATGAGGTTCTAGTCCAATTTAGTTCCAGACAATCTTTTACGTGGCTGCAATGAAGCAGAATCGTAGCGAAGGACCTGTTAGAAAACAACTTTCAGAAGCGCCGGCGAGGGGGGGGGGCAAGTGGCAATGATAGTGGCAATTATTTATAAATATAGGTTTGTATAAATCTTGCTGTCTTTAACGGCATTTAAGGGCGCTGCCTTAAAAAATTTCGAAGAGCTTCGCCCCCAAACTCCCGTTCTGTTCACTTCCCGCGTTTCTCAACAACATAGCTTGAGAACGATCTGCTGTAGGCCTGTTTGTGCAGGTCTGTGTATCTTGAATAGTTTCCGCTGAGCCTATCATGCATTCTTTTTGCAAACCTTAATAATTACCTCTGCTCAGTGGCGGACTGGCCCACCGGCCCATCGGCCCGTGGCCGGTGGGCCCCTCTCAAAATCTGGCAAAAAGGGCCCCTTTTCGCTGAAAAAGGGCCCCTTCTGCAAAAAAGAGAAATTTTTCTCGTTGATGTCCCCTTTCGAATAATGGACATCTCACTATATATTGAGATAACTCCTTGTTAGTAAACTAGGTAAATGAAATGTGTGCTTTTAAGGCTTCTGTCAAAATATCGACGCCACGAGAGGACCTATGACAACCAATACTTGGCCGTACAAAGTGTTATGACATTTTCGGTCACTCAAGTGAGTCAATAGCGACAACAGATTTGATCAGGGCTAGCAATGCGAATTTAGCTCCAATCAATTCGCAATAAGTTTTAAACAAATCCTGGAAAGTTAACTTGAACATAGATACCTTGCTGGTTGATTTTTGTGCTTCCAAAGTTTAAGTTTGCCTTCACCTCCAAAACAGAGCTTTGCCGCTTCGGGCTATGCAAATTCTTGAAGAACAGCGAATAAATCAATACTAGCCTTGATAAAATTTGAACAATAATGAGATCATATTATATAGTAGTATTTTCTAGAGTTCACCTATAATGCATTTCTTAGTTTTTCTTTAATTTTCATTCTTAATTTCAATGTGCTTCAGGAATTTGCTTAGGCCAAAACGCCAAAGCTGTGGTTTGGAGGTGAAGTCAAATTTGAACTTATTTGAATTTGAAAGAATAATATTTCNGAATATGATATTGTGGTATCATCTGCATACATGGTAACTTGACTGTTTTGCAGAGAAAATGGCAAATCATTTATATAGATCAAAAACAGAAGAGGGCCAAGACACGACCCTTGCGGCACTCCACAACTGATATCGTCTAGCTTTGAGGATACCCCATTACCTTTGCAGAATTGCATTCTATTATTCAGATAGGATGCAAACCAGGTATTTTCGAGACCTATGATACCATACTTAGTCAGTTTTTTAAGTAGAATTTCATGATCAACGGTGTCAAAAGCCTTTTTGGGGTCAATGAGTATCATCCCTGTATACCGACCACTATCCTACTGACGTTTTCATGGGGATTGAAGGGCTCAATATGCAAGAAATGAATTTGTCAGCTTTGCTGAACGATCTTTAAATACGAATGCACTGCTCTGATGAAAGCTTAAAGTCAAAAATAAAGGAACTAAAAGTGGTTCCTGCACGTGGTGATAGGCCCGAAGTCTGACACTATAACCTTTGATTTCTGAATTTGACAGAATCTAACAAACCGCCGACAATTCTATTGCTCCTGAATGGCCTGAGTGGCGTATTAGATTGGCGGCAGGAATTTTTTGGGGACTTGAAGGTTTGTCGTTCGTAACCGGTAGGACCTCACTTTTCCAATTTGGATTGCCCAGTCGTGTTATTGTTACCTTAAAACAAATTAATTATATATTTCAATCAATAAAAAGGGTGTTGCTCACATTTATGGCCAAAGTAGAGGGCATGGTCCGGAAAATTTTCTACAGCTTCGCCCCAGACTCCGTCCTGTTTGCCCCCCCCCCCAACGAAAATTCCTGGCGGTGCCACTGATTAGTTTCAACAAAATGTAACCCTTATGGGGGTTTAACTCTATTTGCTATTTCTAAGCAATGATGTAACCTAGTGCACGTATTTTTGTAAGAAACTAAGCATTTGACCCAGTACGGAAAGTTTCTTAAACTTCTCATTGTTTGGGAACTCAAAGTTTCTTAAACGGTTTACATCCTGTGCCCTCGTGAACATTTCACTACAAAGTGCCACTCTAGACATTACATAAGTACCTTTCCAGCAATGCAATACCTGAAAAAGTATACAGTATTTTAATTCGAATTACTTAAAGTTAGCAGGAGAAATTTCAGTATATTTATACTGTAAGAAGAATTTGTATTGAAAGTTGGAGGTGCAGAAAATGGAAGTAGCAAATAAGGGAAATTCCATGTTTCCAGGAAATTGAAGGAAATTCCATGGAAGGAAATCAAACGAAAGGTAGATTTACAACAAGAAAGCCAGGTAGTCTGACAGACTAAAATGTTAACCTGAAATTATCTTAAAGCTCATATCGTTTCGGAAACTTTTCATGCAAAACTTGGGACTTAGTGGACACTTGCCAGGGGTGGCGCCAGGAATCTTCCGACGGAGGGGCAGGAACTTCCGACAGGGGGGCTAAAATGGCAAAAAATGCTGTTTTCGTAAATCATTTTGCCAAATTTCCTCCGACAATAACCCAAAATTTCCTCCGACGGGGGGCTAGATGCTTCGGACGGGGGGCTGTAGCTCCCCCTAGCCCTCCCCTGGCGCCACCCCTGCCTTGCTCCTGTCAGTGGACATCTTCCACTACAGCACTTCTGATAGAAAGAAAGAAAGGTATATGCTCAAAGGAAGCAAGGATCGTCCATTGCATAGAAGGAGGAGAGCATCTAGTATATACCTAGCAGACGAAATTATATTGTTTTCGCTTTGCAGCGGCGGAGCCAGCACCTGAGTAGTGAGGGGGTCTGAGGCGTAACCCCAGGAAAATGTTGCGTGACCACACCCTTCAAACTCTCGGAAAACATAGGCTAGACTTTTGCTAAGAATATTTATTAGATCGTTTCATTACATGACTGAAACGCTTGATCTGGCATACCCCTCCTGAGAAATCAATTTTATGGTATTTCTGTGCTAATCAGGAGGACCATCTTTTGGAAAAGTGAGGAGGTCCGGACCCCCCACCCCCCCCCCTCCCGTGGCTCCGCCACTGTCGCTTTGTCATGTTGCATTTATTTTTTTCGTTAAAAGCATCAGATCTCTTTTTTCCTCATTACTTTTTTTTCATTATTTTGTTTGTCTCATTTATTTTTATTTGTTCTTGATGTTTTGCTTTTGTTCTTATTTATGAAAAGGAAGAGCAAATAATGACAGAGAATTGGTGACGTGACACCATTTGTTGTGATATGAATTTAATCTTCTACTAGTGACTATTCTGCAAAGTTTTCATGTCAAGCCTGAAATATTTTACTCAAAATTTCGATTCCAGTTAAAACGAAAAGAAAATTTAAATATTGGTTCTAACTTTCTAGTTTACCTTCAAGCCAGGAATTTTCACCTAGTCTCTTGGCAATATCAGGTAATATCCGGTCGTAAAGGAAATTATTTACTTGAAAGAAATATTTTCAACGATTTTCACATAGTTAGAAGTCTCATAAATAATGACCCGACTAAGAACCTTTTCATGTGGATTGTTGGAATAATTCAAAACCTACAAATCAAGGAAATATGTAGTTTTCGTTTTAGGAAATTTCAAAGAAGATGTTCACAAAATTTGTTGATTGAATAACTTGTTCTAGAGCAGTTTCACCAATTACCAACAATCAGCTATTACTGCCACTTTTTCTTTGATTTTCTAAGAAAGGGAACGGTGGACCTCTTGTACAAATTGAACGAAATTTATGCAATAAATAAGATAGGCTAAGAATAAGACGGAAGGCTTCAAAAAAGTATTTTAATCGTTCCAGTCAGTTCTTATATGGACAAGGCCTAAATGTTAACGAGGTTGAGATTAAACACTAGGCAAACATCAAAAAGAGGTTGAGATTAAAATTAGGTACACATTGAAACGAAGTTGATTAAAAATTAGAAGTAGCGAAAAATTCCATTTTATGTTGAATTTGAAATGGCATTAAAACTCAAGTGTAACAAGTCATGAAGAATGTTATAAAAAATTAAGCAGCTTTAAAATCATCTAACTTTGACTTAAAACTGACTATTGAATTAAGAACTATTTAAAAACAATGCAATATGCTTAAAGACTGAAAGGACATTCGAAATTTCCGAAAAGCATTTTTTGCGGGGATTGCACGCCATTCTTGACAGGAGCTTCAAAATGTCCATACCTTTCGAGCATACCGGCGAGAAGATTACGTATATGCTCATTGAAGAGTTGCAAAGCAGCAAGAAGTGTTCCGTATCTTCCATGCCGTCACTAATTGGATGTTTAGGTTGGTTGTATCTTTGGTTATAAATTTAATTGTTTTAATAATATAAAATAATACAAAATAATATAGAATAATTTATAATTTAACATGGCCTAGTCCAAGAATATGTCTTATTAAATCAACTGTTTACGTCTTGAAATCAACTGTCTTATTAATAATCAACCGGAATATGTCTCATCGAATTTGGAACTGATTGTCATCTTTTGTCAACATCTGCTGGTCCTTAACCCTAATCCATATGGGGGGGGGGGTGGAATCCACCCCCCTCAAGGTTTTTCTTGCAGCGTTTTTCAACAACATCAGCTATGTCCCCCCAACCTCCCTGAATTTTATCAATTATCTATTAGCTACATTTTGATGAAAAAAAATTTGAACAATAGACCTCACAGGTCACGTGACATGCCCATATTTGGAAGCAGGTAACAGCAAAATCATTGTTTTTGGTGATTTCAAGGGCAAGATTTGATCAAATTATGAAGTATTATATATTAAAGGAATCAGCAAACAAAGGGCTTTAATTTGATACCGGAATTTCTGGAATTTGACGACGTCAGCATTTTTTATTATGACGTCATTTTGGCCGCCATTTTGGCCTAATTAGCAAATTTTTTGAATTTTGTCCAACTTTTTCAATTAAAAACACTCCAATGATGAATTTGTGATGGATTATCACCATTTTGCCCCTTCTTTTTGTTTATTTTTACATGGAACAAGTTTATAACATAAGTTACGTCATCAGAATTGAATAATTTCTACCATAATAACATTCCAAAATCGCTATTTACAATAAAATAACATTTATCAGCAAGTATTCTGGCAAACTAGACCAAAAACCGCATACATTTCCTGCAAAATCTTCTTTAAACTCAAATTTAAGCTGAGAACCTGATTTTCGTCAATTTTCAACTTTATGACGTCACTGTGGCGTCATAGGGCGTGGCAACCACACCTAAATTGTGCTACATGTTGCAAATTACTTGTTCTATAACTGTGCCAAGTTATATTGAATTCTGGTTTGTCTTAGGCTGTTTTCAGAGGGGGGGGTGGAATCCACCCCCCCCCCATAAATGGTAGCTTGAAAAAAGCCCATATGGATTAGGGTTAAAATGATTTTACTTCTTAAATTCGTCATAAAGCTGCGTTTCCCGAATGAGGTTTCAATTTCAAGTTTAAATGTGTTTAAATTTGTGAAAATTGAATTTGCTCAGCCCAACCCTCAACTGAGTTAGATACGCGATCCCGAATACCATATTATTTTTATTCTCGAGTGAGTAAAAAAGCTAAAAGTTTGTAGCCAGTAGTTTGCTAGCTAGTCATCAGATTCCTTCAAATTGATTCTTATTGTGCAACTAATGTGTCAACTTAGATAGCAAATTTGGTTGTCCAAAATCTGTTATATTGTTATCAAGTTACAGGCGATTTTGTAGAAATATTTCCTGTCAGAATTCTTCAAAAAGGCCTAAATTGCTGGATAAAATTTGCTAACATTGAATCAAGGATTTGTTAGGCCTATTTTGAAAGATTCTGAGATGATATAATTTTATAAACTCGCTAGTAACGTGAGATCGATAAGAGCAATTTTGACAACCTAAATTTGTGTATCTAAGTTGACATGTTAGTCACACAATGATGTTTAAGTATTAATGAATATGATGAATATATAGCAAACTACAAAGCTTGCAAACATTTTAACTTTGTGAATTGTGACTCACCTGGTAGAGACTGTGCCGGATGAGTCAGAACAAAGTTTTGACGTTTGAAAAATAAGTAAAATTTTATTTTGCAACCAATATTTAAAATTTCTTTTTGCTCAGTTATATTAAATACACTATATTTTCAGCAATGATAACAATCCTGCCAGTGAAATTTTGTTTCATCATTTTATTTATAGTTGATATAATCTAATATTTCTAAATACATAAAGCTAATTAAAACTAATATCAACACTACTGGAAATATGAACAAAAATTTTGCACAAATAGCAAAAATGATAGTTTAAGTTGGTGATTCAGTTATGTTTTCAAGACATATACAGTGGACATATAACCTACAAGAGCAGGCTGAAACGCAGATAAACTCAAATAAAAACAAACTCTCTGATCATCGATAGCCATTTCTTCTTCTCAACCTTACAATCTAAATTTATATGGATTTCCATCACATACCAGTCAATGTATGTTCTAATCTGTTTCGAAATTTACATGACTTGCATTTACTAGTAACACTCCTTATAAGGTGTAAAACTTAGTCATCATCTGGAACCTGACGGTGCTTCTGTAAACGAGGCTATTGTGCTAATTGGCATATAAATATTAGTAAGTAAAAATCTGATGACTCTTAAACCTTGCCGCAGTTACACGAGCATTGAATGAATTAAACTTGCATTTCATTACTTCTTAACAACAACATGCTAAAAACAATTGCAACTAAACATGTGATTATAATTCGAAGGCAGGATCACACCAAAATGACGAAAAGCAACTAGAGAAATATGTTTAAATTCAACGATAATTCGAGAGTCAATTCACGGTAGCATATACAAATTTTAAAGACAATTCAGAAATATACTAAGACTCAGTTAAACGTTTCGATTTTCATCTTCTTTAGTAGGGTGCCGGCGGTGGTAATCGGACACTTCCGGAAAACATTATTCTTTCACAAGAAAAATTAATCAGAGACAAAAACCAAAATTACCTGATGAATGGATATATATTTTGGCATATTTTCTCAAAGTGTTCTAGTTTCTGACGTTGTCTGCTTGCCTTTGGCAACGATATTTTTGATGCTGACCTCGGCGGTGGTTTTCAGACAGTGGCGGTGGTTTTCGGACAGTAAGTTCGCGATGCAAAATGTGCCAAGAAATTTCATTTTTGATGTATACTTGGCATGTATTCCGTCCATAGACCCTTCAGCTTCACTTTATTTACAATGTTCTGCAACATTTGTCTTCTTTTCTTATTGTTGAATGTAACGGTTCTCGTTACGACGTTCAGAGCTCTAGGTACACGCAAATCAATCTATGAACTAGGAGATGCGCAAGAAAAATGTTATTTTGATTTCATTACTTCCTAAGATTGATCTACCCATACATGTATATGAAAGAAGTATGAAACTCTAAATCGCGTTTCGAATCTGAAATGTATTCATTCGTCTCCAAAATGATTTACTTGGTGTCCAAAACCACCACCATGAACTTCAAAGGCCACTCGAAAATAGCCCCCCCTGTTCTTCCTTCAATGAAACGTTTTTAAGTCTTTGGCACAATCCTATGTTCTATTCACATATCACACATCCAATTTCTGGGATTGGTTGAAACTTTGTATCGTTAAGCCGCGGATTTGGAGTTTCGAATCTGGGCTTGACGTTAACCCTATTCCACGTGAGGGAGGGGGGCATTATGCCCCCCACACCAAACATTGATATACAGTGCTTCAACCATTACAGTGCTTGACGCTGGTACTACCTGACTTCTCCTAACTTTTAATGCTCTACATGATTCTATAAATTTTGTATTAATTAGATGTGTCACATGACCAGTAAATGCCCTTATTTGGAGAGAGGTCACAAAAGAAAACACTAAATTGCTTCTAATTTGGTCAATCCTTGCTCGATTTTGTTCTAATCAGTCTCATTAGATTTCTCTTGTCAAGACCTTTCATATACCATATATTTTGGTAAGTTCTATTTACATTTGTAGTTTTTTAGAGTTAAGATGTCATATAAGTTTATGACGTCATTGTTTGAATAGATATGTAAAAATATAAAAATTAATATAGTCCTTTGCGAGAAAAAGTAATGTTATAATAGTATTTTAACCATTTATGAGAATAAACTTCGTTTTCATCGAAATATAGGATATTATTTTAGTTCCCATACATAACCTTATTGCGGACTGGCCTCAAGACAACTAGTTGCCTAGCAACAGGTCATGTGAGTAATTAAAATTTAATCATTCAATTAGAAGCACCATAGGTTGGCAATAATATATACCAAGTTACAACTTCATAACTCTATTGGTTTCGGAAAAAATAAGGGGGGGGGGCATGATGGCCCCCCTCCAGGTGAGGAGTGAATCAAAAGAGCCCAGGTGGAATAGGGTTAAGAAAAGCAACTTTTTCATTACTAATTACAACGAAAGAGATTTGTTTTTGCGTGTTTTTCATTTAAGAAAGCCTTTCTTAAGGATGTTTAGTATCTATAATGTTAGCATTTAGTATAAAGAAATACCATGTTTGATGGATAATATTTGTAACTTGTTTTCCCCTCAGTTTTTGGGCTTTACACACAAGTGTCCGATTACCACCGCCGACACCCTAGTGAGGTATATTTCTGAATTGTCTTTAAATTTGTCTTTAAATTTAACGAACATGCGGGCTGTCCCAGAAAAAACGAACTTGTGGGCTGTCCCAGTATTAGAAAAATTCTGGTGCAACTTGCTTCAAACTCATGACCAAAAGAATATTTCTATCTAAATCTTCAATGGTTACATTAAATGTTGATATATTTTTCAATATTTTTGGTAGCTTGGTTGGAGAATTAAAAATCAGCAAACTGAATATTTGCTCTTTGGGCAAAACCAGAGCTGCTAGCATTAGAGCAAAAGATCATGGGAAATTACAAGAATGGCAATATATTCAATTTCACAGCATTGACAAGCACACAGGTTAATTAAAAGACTGTATAAAGGATCTCTTGCTGGCTCATACGTTATCAAGTCTCAAGCTAGTTCTTATGTTCAATTACGATGGAAAATGTCATTTGAAGTTTGCTTATTCTTAACTCTGCAATCAAATTACCAAAAATAGTGAAAAATAAAATATATCAAAATTTAATCTAATCTTTGCAGATTTAAAATAAAACTGAGTTTTTGATAATGAATTGGGAACAGTTTGCATTAGGCTTTTTAATTCTGTTACATTTTTTAGGACACCCGGTATAAATTTCCAATATTTCGTTTTGTCATGCAGGACTTATGATTATCACTATGATTATTGTGATCTTGTGAGTATGATACGCCTGCAATGCAGCATGGGACTTAAGGAGCGGTCATCAAGCATCAGCGAGGCCGAAGCGGAGGGTAAATTGCTGGGGTATGAAATTTTTAGCGATTTCTAAAACTTGGGTATGAATTTTTTGGCACTTTTGCTAGAGTGCGAAATTTCTACATATGTTTCAGTGTCATCATTAGATCAAAAACTTAAGCAAATTTTCCTTTCATGGACAAGGTTTTCAATGGTGGCTTATTAGCTTTGGCCATATTCAACTTGATGTCTTGATATTATACACATTCTGTCTTGACATTATGTTTTCTGCTTTTTCTTACTATGCAATTAAAAATACACCTAAAATGAAGTTTAGGTACAAAGAAGTGCAACTGTGAAGCGATTGATATACTATTGATAACGAGATACTTCAAATACAAGGGGACACACAAAATCTGAAACTTTTCAAGTTTGCTTCATCGTCTAACCTGAGGAAGACGAAACCATAGTAAATGCGAAATCAGTTATAGAGTTTGAGGAATTATGTGACGATTTCTGCCGTAACGAAAAGTACAATACGCTTATGTACAGCACTAAAGAGTTTATGGCCAATGGCCTCCTTATCCCTCATTATATCATATTATTATTAGTCAATGTGACAACTGGGGTACGAAAAAGTTTCAGCTCTTTTCACTGCGGTATGAAAGCTTTTTAACATGTGTAGAATTATCGAATTTTTGTGATTTTTCAAACGCCGATACGTTTTGTGGCGCATCCAGTGGTTACTTTCGAAATGGAACGCACGGTTTGACTAGATTGATGATGGAAATGGGAAGATAAGTTCTCCAAAAGGGGACAAGATTTTTATGAAAATAAAAGGGTTCTCAGAGATTTCTAGGGAACTTGCGCGAAGAAAAAAGTTTGTTTGCCTAAGGTGGACGATACCTTTAGGGATTAACACCTAATATATTGAGAGGGTATTTTTCGCGAGTAAATGTGAATGGAACCAAAGCCCTCCTAGTCAATTTCAAACTTGATTTCATGTATCTTTGCAGCAAAAACTACGATACAAAATACTGTAATTGATACTATTCATTCTACAGAAAAATGTTTTTAGCACAGTCTTTTTAAACAAAAGCCTCTAAGACCAATATTGCTGAAGAGGACACATGCAAAGAACTCTGGAAGAGTTTTCGAGCAATATGTCCTCAGTGACATGGTTTAACGAACAAGAACGCATACGCTATACATGTGAACTATACAGAATAAGTTTGTTAAAATTGCAAGAATATAGTTATTACAAATATTAAGATAATCAATGGACAAATATAGTGACAAGCAAAGGAGGGGGATAATGAATAATAAATTAAGGAGAAAGAACCAGGAACCAGTAAGGGGTTTGGCTACATTTCCTCTGTCTAATATAACAGTTCTGCAACAACAACTGCTTGTAATGCTTTCCAAAGAATTTGTTGTTGAAGAAATCCTAACAGTTTGAGGATGCGATGGAGTTACGTTTGTATGCTGTTCTCAAGGAACGACGGGGAGGGGGTCATGTGGAGGTGACCGCCCCTCCTGCCCTCTCAAAATGGCCTAGATAAGTTATTTTCTTATTGTTTTACCCTCAACTTTGCAGTGTTGCCCCCTAAGAATGTACCCCGTCCGGCGTCCTTGTTTGCTATTGCATCTTAAACAGTTTGATCAGATCCTTCATTCCAACAGTTGTTGTTGTTGTTGCAAGGGACCACGACAAAACTTCACTTTCTACTTTACTGCATAAAAGGGATTTACTTGCATGCTCATACAACAGGCCACGCTCAGGCAGTTGCAAAAAGGAAGGTCAAGAGGTGTGGAATTCTATTTTGGCTCCTTCTAGAACAAAGTCTCGAAATTAAAAGATAAACAACCACAATGCATTAAAATTAGATTCAGGGAAATCATACAGTACCAGACTGATTAGGCATTTATCAGCTTAAAATATTTCAGCATGGGCTTAAGTGTTTGTTCATGGTTTTCACGGAGGTCTGTCGAGCAAGAGTGTTTCAGTCAGACATTTTGGTGAACACGTTTCTGAAATATTCGAATCAGCATGGCATCGTGGTTCGTGGATCGAAAACGGAAGCTGAACAGCACTTCTATAATTTTGGTCTAAGAATTATTTTGATTTTCAAGTTAAACGAAAAGATAAAGCAATCTATTGCCTCTACGGTGTGGTAGAAATTTTGTCATAATTGTGCCAAAGTCTGTCGACATTGGATTACGTCATCCAAGCATAATCTTAGTTGATGATACGACCGACCCAATGTGCCTGTTCAATTACGGTGCCCACTTTCTGCTGTTCTGCCATGAACACACCACACACAGAGGCCCGTTCCTTGACTAAGTATCCGACATTTCTATTTTCTATGGTCTAGATATCTATAGTTTAAGTGAGAGTGATTTGCTTCATTATTACATTTTGATTTGATTTGCAAATTTTTGGGACCACGCCCTTCAGATCATTAGGAAACGCCCATTTTAATTACTCTTTAAAACGCCCCGTTTTACATTTTGAGACTTTGTTGAGGTCCACTAGGTACGGCTCCCGAGAGAAATGAGATTTTAAGAGATTTTAATTCCTCATAAAAACTCTCAAAATCGTCGTTTGCAGCTCAAAATATGGTTGTTAGAAAAATCGTAGCTGATAGTTTGTTATGTCGATCAAAAGCATGAAAGAAGGTTTTGAGTTATAATGTTGCGTTTTATTTCTATTAGTAAAAAGGTCAAAAGTCAAAAGGTCACTAGGCTTCGAACAGGCATTAGATTTCCATTGTCTCCTTCCCAGCTCTTCAACCACTTCACACAGGCTGAAAGTATCGAAAAGGAGTCCAAACAATAATATTGAAAGCAACTGTTACTTAGGAAAATTATTGTACATTTTGAATATTTCAGTAGTTTTGAACATGCTTTTTCTGGGCCATAACTCTATATGTTTTGGATTTGAANCTATTAGCAATGCAGCATTGGCACTGTGTGAAGTTGAAGTTTACGGGCATTACTTTTGAATAATACAGTCAAGGCAATCAAGCGTATCCAGATTTGGCAGTACTGTTTTAAAAGTAGACATTTTTTTTTTATATAATCATTTAAAAATTTACAATACATATTACTAACTACATTACTAAGAAAATACTATACGATACTACTAGAACGATACCCCGGGGAGCAATTGCCTGTGTCTACCCCGCGACCATTACATAGAGGTGAAAAAAAAAACAAACAAACAAACAAACAAAAAACAGAAAAAAACTACCAACGTCTGGCTCAAATTAGATGTCACGTGAAAATGTCCGCGAATGGAACAATTTAAGTGTTTGCATGGTTTATTTCGTTATCGCAGATCTCATGTTACATATAATTTGAGGCAGACTTTAAACTACACGACGGGAATTACAGTATTCACAAAAGGAATATTAACTAAAAGGGGACATGGTGGTTGTGTGGCTTATAACGGAGTTTAACATTTCCTAATCAAACCGACCAGTTTTATGAATGAACCGTAGAGTTAACAGTAGTGAAATATTGAATCTGCTAGATGCGTGCGAATTGTGTGTGGAAAAACTGAGGGAGCTAAACGGGGTCAGAAAGGAACGTTTATTAAATGTTGTTGGGTTAAATTAGATTTTGCAGTGTAAAATATTCTATTTCTAGCATCATGTCTCGACGGTCAACCAATTAATCTCCATAACGCATACAATTTTTAAAGCATTTGACTGTAATTCTCCGCTTGATGTTCGTTCTGTGTATCTTGATATTTCCAAAGCATTTGATAGGGTATGGCATGATGGTCTTATTTATAAACTAAAACGATGTGGTGTATCTGGACAACTTCTTTCTCTTATTCAAAGTTTTCTCACGGATCGAAAACAGCGAACTGTTCTAAATGGGCAGTGTTCTATTTGGGGAGATATTTCAGCGGGCGTACCACAGGGTTCTATTCTAGGACCCTTGTTTTTCCTTGTATACATAAATGATCTAACTGAAGACTTGAAGTGTAACGTTAAGCTATTTGCTGATGATACGTCATTGTTCACTGTAGTCGAAGACTCTAATACAGCTGCCAATGATATGAACCATGACCTGGAATTGATAAGACAGTGGGCTCATGACTGGAGGATGTCGTTTAACCCCGATCCGCAAAAACAAGCTGTAGAATTGATATTTTCAAGGAAAAAGATTGAAGCTGATCATCCAGTAATTTGTTTTAATAACACACCCGTGATGAAAGTAGATGAACATAAACATTTAGGAATTATTCTAGATTCAAAATTGTCTTTTTCTGCTCATATCAAATCAGCTATTTCTAAAACAAGAAAAGGTATTGGCTTGTTGAAATATCTCTCCAAATATCTGCCCAGACATACCCTAAACGAATTATATAAGCTCTATGTGCGACCCCATCTTGACTAGGGGATGTTATTTACCATAATCCGGCAAAGATATGTGAATTCAGTGGTAGCGTCACTTTACCAAGATTAATGGAAAAATCTGTCCAGTCTGTTCAGTATTCTGCTGCTCGAGCTATTACGGGAACATGGAGAGGAACATCGCGAGAAAAGTTGTACACAGAGCTTGGCTGGGAATCACTAAGTCACAGAAGATGGAGCAGACGCCTTACTTTTTTCTACAAGATCATGAATAATCTAACTCCCGTTTATACCAAGGATCCAATCCCACCTCTGCAACAGTCGCAATACTCTCTTCGCAACCAGGATGTCATTGGGCGAATAAAGGCCAGAACTGAAAAATTTAAATCTAGCTTCCATCCTCATTGCTTGTTTGAATGGAATAAACTTAATCCTGAGATTAGACTTGCACCGTCTGTTGCTGTTTTTACGACGAAGCTTCTATCAATAATCAGACCCACTGTCAAATCTGTACTTGGCATTCATGACCCAATAGGTTTATCCTATCTTACTCTACTCAGGGTTGGTCTCAGCAAATTAAACTTTCACAAATTCAAGCACAATTTTAGGGATACCATAAACCCCATGTGCCCTACGAACGATGGTATCGAGGATACGGAACACTTTTTGTTGCTCTGCCCTTCTTTTGATGTTCAACGACGAGATCTTCTCGCTGGAGTTGTCGAATTATTACGACCTATTAGATATACCAATCTTCCAAACAACGTTTTAATGCAGATTTTATTGTATGATGACAAAGACCTTCCCAATCAAGTTAATGGAAATATACTACTGTTAAGGTTACGGTAAACGTTTGTAGCACAAGATTGGGTTTTCTCTCCCCAAAAGCCAAACTATTAGCGGGGTCTAGTTAAACTATACATCATTCGATGCGTAAGAATGTAGGGATTCTAACCATATCAAAATAATTGGCAAAGCTTGTAAAAGGATATTTTCCAGGCAACTTTATTGCTTAAGAGAGTATACCTCACTCAAAAGCTATTTTGTACCCTTGCGTTTAACATAACAAAATCTAACTTCTATCAACAGGAAGTGCAGACTCTAAGCTACCAAATATTGTCTCAGATTCTTTAAAGTCCTCCTTCCCTTGATAATACACGCTGTCATAAATTTGGAAATAACTTCTCTGCCCTCGTACAGTTGTATTTGGCTATAAAAGGCGGACCAGAGGACATGCAAAGGTTCTGAGACACACTTTGCTTGCCTGACGCCTGCTCTGGAAGTGTGCAAAATGTGGAGCCATTCGATTGGTTCCTAGGGTACAAAATAGCTTTTTCGTACCTGTACCTAGTGGATTTTTAAGTCCTGAAAAAAGGGAATTTTACTGATGGCACTTCGAAAGTAAACACCAAGGTCGCGTAAGCCACACTGTAATCCGGGTCAAGCAATTACCGCTTAAAAAGCAATCAATCCATTTAAACAAAGGAATCGATACATAAAATGTGGTTTCATNCCTTACCAACACATATTACAACTAATTCATAGCAAATTTTGTCGATCTCTCAATATTCCGCTTCCGAACTTTGCTTCTACTTTCTGTCATATCTGCCAAGCTGATTTCGGGAAATATTCAAATTCGCTCTTGCAACTGAAAACGAGGCTACCTTCTTCGACACCATGACACACATGTTAGACAACAACGTGCTTCATCCGTTCGGTCTTTACCCGGTTTTTACCTGTTTTGACGCAGATTTGTGAAAAGAAAAACGTTAGGAGAAGCCGTTTCCAAAGGATATATAATTAAATATTATCGATGAAAGAAATTTATTAGAAAACTTTTCATTTTAGAAGTCCGTACACTAGTTTAAAACTTGCAGATCACAAGCAATTTTGACGCGTAAGCCGATTGTTTGGAAACCTTCAGCAAAGGCCATGGGAAACAGTCACTTTTTGGTGGAAATATGCAAGGGAAAAATTCACGAAACCAACAAATATCACATGCAACTTAAGCATTCACTGAATAAGATGCAAATTCCATGGGTCAATAACCCAATCTAAGACTTGTATCGTTGTCCATGGACGGCCACGGACACGGCACAATGTCCGTGGAGTGATGGTTTTCCGTGGAAAAAATGAATTAAAATATTCCATGTAAAAACCCACAGACGTTCACGGACAATACACAGACATTTCCATGGACTTGGGACCCTCCTGCAAGAGCGAGTAGGGTGGGGAGTGTACTTTATAGGGGGATCCCTTCACATGCGAACATCACCTTACATCATTGCTTCTCAAACATAGCACTAGAGTTTCTTAATTTTTTGAGAGGCCTTGGCACGGAGCGCCAGAATATGGAGAAGCCAGAGCGGAGAGAAATGCTCTTTCAGCCAGAATATGAAGAAATCCTATAGTACGTATTATTTTATCAAATATCGTCCTTTTCCATTATGAAACACTATTCTGGGCTATTTTAGACGATTTAGCACAATCTGGTACTTTATTCTGAGCTCTAATCGTTTCCTTAATTGTTTTGTTAGTTTTGCTAAAATTTATTTAGGCCTAGTTTTTGTGTTAGCAGGATCACTTGCTTTCTTTGGATGGTTTATCGGTCATTATGTGAAAATCATTTACGTGTCTTATTTATGATTATTTTCTATTGCGTAGTTATTGGAAATTTTCGAAATATTGGGTGGAATTTACCACAAAAGTCTGCAGGCCTTGGGCCTTGGACCGCGCGGCATACCAAGCGAATGGACCGAGAGATGAAATAATTCAGCGGTGTACAGGTTATACAAAATAGAATAAATATCGTAAAATTATTGAATATAATGTAATTACAAATGTTTTCAAGCAATGACCGAACACTCAGTCTTAATTCTCATTTGTTTTTAAAGCTTCAAGGACTTGCTCTTCGGCCAGAATATGGAGAAATTCCGCTGCGGTCGCACATTCAGAATACCAAATGTGTAATAAACAGACAGCTTTCATTTATATCTTTTGAAATAAGCTACTGAGAACCTAAAAATAATATTCACTATGTAATAACACCAACAACGTATAAAAAAATCACCTTCCAGTGACTTGCTCTTCGGCCAGAATATGGAGAAATTCCGCTGCGGTCACACGTTCAAATTACTAAATGTGTAATAAACGGACAGCTTTCATTTATATCTTTCAAAATAAGCTACTGAGAACCTAAAAATAATATTCACTATGCAACAGCCACAAGAAACTTCGAAAAAATTAGTTTACTTTACACGTTTTTTTATAACAAACTTGTTTATAAGAAACCAGTACTAGGATGCAGCAGACCACGTGTCACGTTGTCACAATCACTGCGTTGCCAAGGGTAAGGTGAAAGCGAGGTGAGATAATTGAAAGTTAATTGAAACTCCTTTAAAACTCCATTGCTTTGTTTTATGAAGAGAAGTAATGTTTAAAATGCTTCAAATGTTTTATTGTCGACAAATATGATCTATGCATCAATTAGCGACCTTTTGTCATCTTTTCTTAGCTTTTTGCGAATGTGTTCCATCTGCAAGGGAAGTGAGATACCATGTTTCCTTAGATCTCTATGCAACAAAATTTAGAAAGTTGTCTTTGGATGAGCTTGTAATAGATGTAGCACGCGTTGATACAATCAATAAAAATGCACCGACTGGAATAGCTGCTATTTTTCACGCCGCATGCCTTAGTAGAAAGATCGATCCTTGTAGTATTGCATTCAGGTACCAAGCCTTCAGGTACCAAGGTTCTCTATCCGCCGTCAAATAGCGAAATCATTTAATTTCATTTTCAATTTTTTTAGGCATGGTAGCCCCTCAGTTAGAGAAAAACTGATTTACAGGGGGCCATGCAATAAAAATACTATAACTAAACTAAGGTATTACAATCTAATTAAAATAATATCAATAAAAGTAAAATTAAAAGAGTTTACTTATCGACATTTCTCTCCGCTCTGGTTTCTCCATATTCTGGCGCTCCGCGCCATGATGGATGAGGAAATTGTGTTATAGGGACCAAGTTTATGTACCTATGTCAACATTTAATGGTCGAAATAGCGATCAGAATATCAAAATTCTGTACAGCTTTCTTTAGGCAATGTTTTTACCTTCTAAATATCATAAATAAACTTTTTTGTCATGGAAGATCAATGGTGAATGGATTGCCTTAAGTCCAAGGCCCAAATATCTTAGTTTGTAAAATTGTGCATTTTTATAAAACAAAAAGATTATTATTACAGACTCTCTTGTAGGTACAACACTGACCATGGAACATTGACTCTCTTGTTTAAAACTGATATCATATTATGATCACTCTTGTGACACCTAACTGCCAACAAAAATACCCAAACTTGGTCTCTAAATTTAAATTTGAGTTTATCGATGGATGAAATGAAGGATCTTGGAGATCGGTCTGTTTGATAAATTTCCACACTTTTTTAAACGGTACCAGCTTGACTCACCCGGTGCAACCAGACTTTCCCTGAAAATTTCTTTACTGAAGAATGAGTCGCAAAAACCAAGCAAACCAGGCAAGTCAATAGAACTGAATGATATGGGGCTTTGAACTGGTATGCTTTCTTTGGAATTTTTGTATTAAGGAAAGAGCGAGTGCTGCAAGTCTAAAGCATCCATTTGACGAAGTGGCAACATTAAAGAAGCAATGCTGGCTGAGCAAGTGTTGAGTTAGTTCTGTTACATCTATAGTGACCATTTAAAAGGCACCTGCCAGTTGAAGTATGACGGCCTTAAATAAGGCAGGAAAGAGACTTACAGGCACAATTTTTGCTCGATTCTGCGCTCACAGGCACAAAATATTTTTAACGAGGCCTGCGTGAGGAGATATGTACATTGGAAAAGGATTGTAGTGGTAAGTGCAAAGCATGCAAAATAGTTCTTCGCCCATTTTTTAACGGAATGCATGGCAACTTTGCAACAGAATATGCAAATACAAAGTGTATCTTGTGCATTCATCTCTCTAAATGGGCACTTCTATAAAGCAGACATCTCGTTGAGGCAGGCACTACGCCCCCCCCCCCCCGATTGACAGATTTAAACTTAGCCATTCGTTGTAAGATATCTTATTTTAATGTGGACACATTTAGTTGATCTTTAGAAAAATCATGTCATGCTGCTCACATCTGTTACAGTTTATATTTATATGATATTCCTTCCTAGTAAATTTAACTACCGAGTTTGACATTTATGCAGACGCTTTGTAAATTTTTCACAGTTATATTACTGAATGCATTTTTATTCTATATTTCCTTGTTCAGTGAATATTACTGAAGAAACTGTTAACAGCTGGCGATCGATGGAGAAAGCTGCCTTGACTAAATCATCGCATGGAAAAGGTAGATATAAATTGATTTTTCCATGTTTTCTAGAGGTGAATCTCGCAATATTTCTTCGTTGTCAGTTAGTAAACAGTTTTTCGTGGCGGTCGTGGAAAGATGCAGAGCATTGATTCTAGGAATATTGTTCAAGACTTTTGAAAATTGTTGATTTCCCTCTACTAGCTATTTTCTTAAAAACTTTTATGACTAAGGCTACGATAATGGAAGTGAACAAGAGTGGAGAGAACATTATGTTGAAAAGCTGCTCCTATTTGAGGAGGCAAAGTTGGTTCATATTCATTCAGTCAATGATGATTCTGCTAATGTATGATAATAGAGGCTCATTATTTTCATTTTCGTTAACCTCACATCAAGAATGCTTGTCAAATAACAAAAGTCAATTAAAAGAAAATTATGTAATGCTCTAAATGGTACATTAGGCCAATTTTGTTTGTTTTCTTCCGAAAATTTCAATCATTTTTGTGCCGAATAATCCTGCAAGAATTGGTTCTTTTCAGAAGATTTTATATGCGATACGGTGGATGCTTCAAGCTGTGGTAGATTGAAAAGAAATATATCGAAACAAGTACACTGATTCCCTGTTGCGTTTAAAGTCTTTAGTTTTTATTTGTACATTGACAGATTAGAGAAAGATATAACAGCTGTCTGAAGTTCTAAAGATATTTCCAGCAGATGGAGAAAGCGCACGGATCAGTTCAGGAAAGCCCACAAGAGACTTGAAGATAAAGGAAAAGTTAGATTTTTAACGAGTGTCAGATCACATGCATTGGAGAAGATATTTCCATTAGCCTTGAAGCGAAAATACTCAGGTAACTTATATTGTGTAAAACAAGTCTCTGCATTGCATTGCATTGCATTGCAATGCAATTCTCATATTTCATAATTCAGCAATGTGCTCATTGATTTTTTTTGTATTGAGAAATGTTCTCAGAGAGCGAAGAAAACTTAAGACAAACATTTCATACGTTGTCTTGAAAGCACTGTAAAAAAATAAAGTATAACACGTTTGGTATCCCGTCTCATTCTGATCAACAGATTTGCATTTTCAATACAAACAACGTCTTAAGGTTACTGTAACCCTTCCGATAAAAAATTCTCGATTTTCCGTTTTCGTCATAATCTAATGGTTTAAATATTTGAGTACCGTTTCAACCAACTCACTTCCAGAAATAACCACAATTATTGGGAAATTTGAGCATTTTAAAAGAAGCAATCATATTTCTCAAAAACTGCGGGAATAGACTTCAGAGGATTAAAGTAAACTCACTTGACCTTGCAGCTATATTCACAACATCCCCTGCTGTTATTTTCTTGATATAACGATTGACCAAAACCGCGCTAAAGCTTTATTGCTTGACCTGCGGCTTTATGTTTGCACTTTCAAGCCTAATCGTTTTTCCCGCGCGTTTTGCTTCAATTTGATAAAAGCCTGATTTCTCGAAACAAGATTCCGGGGTACT
>REGM01000010.1:296912-308573 GCA_004194415.1 Aurelia aurita | reverse complement strand
TGCAGTTTGTAGTATTGTTTTCCTTGGTAATATGCGCTTTGCTTCAAAAACTTTGTAACGGATAACCAAAAATTGAAAAGATTTCTTAACTTCAACTTGACGTCGCTTCAAACAGAGTTTCTTAATTTTTTGGAAATGCCACTATACTGTTTCTTATAAGGGATTTCTTATAAAAAAATTATGTACCGTCAAACGGGGTTACTTTGATCAGGAGGGTAACTTTGATCACACAGTCCTTTTTAATGAAACCAGCCGCTACTTTGGGACCAAAGGAGGTCCAAACTGGTATGATAAAGGTTCATATGATTAAATGTTTAACACACAAGCAACGAAAAGTGATAAAGTGAGCTTCCATACGACAGATTCAAACTTGTACTGCTTTCTAAAAGGGGTGCTATTTCAACAGGAAGTTTATTCCGACGTCCTTGCATTTATAACCAAAATCCTTTGGATTTTGAACGAACACTGCTGGTGTGCTCATTTCCTAACTTTATAACTGCATATCTAAAAAAAAATCTGACCCAAAAATCCCCATTGAGTTTTCTCTTTCTGATCAAAGTGAGTTTGATCACTTGTTCGTGGTTGCAAAAGAAGTGGCAAATAGCCCCAAAGTATTTTTCATTTCATATCTATCATACGTCTAATGCACAATATGCTCACATCCCGAGGGGGGGGGGGTAACTTCGATAGGGAGATGACGGGGGTGTGCCATTTTAACATGTGAAATCACACCCTAAAATTTATAGATTTTCCAAAAACCATACCCAAAAATTTATAGGATATGCAAAATGCACACCCTAAAATTTAATTTTATGGGTCAAAAATCCCAAAACTTCACCCCAAAGAATTATTTTTGAACATGATACCCTAAAATTTATGATCATATCAAAAATGATACCCCAAAATTTATGGTTTCTTATGATCTTACCAAAAATGACACCCTAAAATTTATTTTCTGCCTGAAAAAGGGCACCCCAAAAAATGGCACACCCCGTACCAGTATATATGGAAGTGACCCCCCAGAGGCTCATAGAAAAGGTTGGATTACATTTCTTCATTTTTGATCGGAATTACGAGGAAACAACATAAAAAATTTATCAAAGTCACTTGACGGTTAGTACGCAAAAATCTACCCCTGTTATTAAAGCTAAGATTTACATTAAGAATAGGTTCATTAATTTCATCGGTTTTTATCAATGTACACTGGAGCATAAGAATTGATATTATCAGTCAGTAATGGAAGTTATTCTTTGCCCAATAGAGCTGGATTGAGCGATATTTGTATACAGTTTCAGGCCCGTAGGAGCGTTTTTGCGATTTGGGGGAGGGGGCCACCGTCTTGCACCGAAAATAGGGGTCTGGGGACGAAGCCCCCATAATTTTTTTTAGACCACGCCCTTTACTTTGGCTTACAAAACCTCTCCCGATCCCATTTTTCCATTGCTAACATAAAAATTTATACGAATTTCGTAGTGATTTGTCTATATATCTGCACCTACAGGAGGATTTTGAGGGTACACACTCTCTACTTTGGCTTAGAATGCATGTTTCAATCCAATATTACCCTGGGTGCCTTTCATATATAACCCAAGGGAAATGTTTCTTTCAGGGTGGGTCTGGTACCCACGGTACCCATTCGTTACCCACGCTAAAATCGAAACTCGGACAATTTGCAAAATTCTAGCCCCACCCAACTTATACCCAAGCAATTTTTCATGTTTCTCCTCATTTTCGAGAGAATTTGAAGAACGTGAGGGATGCATAATGCTTCCAAAGGGCACTAATTTGGTTTTAGTTAAACCTTCCGAAACTTGTTTTGAGTATTTCCTTCAGTCAATTTTACTTAACAAGATGAAAGACAAAATGCAACTTTGGAAATTATTGGGCCCGGGCCCGACCGGCCCCAATAGGCGCTACGGGCCTGCAGTTTTATATGAAATGTTCGATTGAGCGGCGGTACAGCTTCTATCACCATTGTCCGCATTCGAAAATTTGTCAGATTTCTACAGAATGTATGAAAATATCGTTCGATCCAGACTCTTTCGTAGAATATTTAATAGGTCTATAAAGACAGTCGAGCAAAGAGGTCTACATATCATAACCAATCAAACTCATCTCTGTTTGTCAATAAAAACTGAAACTGAAACTGCTTGCCTCACATCTTTAAATGGCCTAGATCCGTTTGAATGCTGCAATGCCAGAAATTGTCTGATGTGTTTTGAGGTTGCTTGTCATGGGTTTGAAACACTTGCAGAATTATTTCAGAGAGAATTACAAGGAACAAAGTCTTCAAATATAACGAGAAGCTCCTTCAAAATACTATTACAAGCCCTATGTTTGATTTAGTAAAGCGGGGTGATCTGAGCTGCTGTGATGCAAAGGCGCTCACCTCCACATATTGGCCAGGCAGCAATAAATACGCGGAATCAGTATCAACTTCTGCGATGGAGTGGACAGTAATGATTTGATTTCAATGCTTCGGCAATTAAGAAGCCTTGAGGTCCTCACAATGAAAGGACAATTATGAGTGACCTCAATGGTAAGTACAGGGCGTACCCCATTTCTGTGGCAGCTGCGGAGGAGCTAATCCATAAATGGTCCCATTTTTGATACAGTTGCATAGGAAAGGCTTCAACTTAGAGTTTAAGGCCTTGTTTTTCCCAATTTGATATGTAGTTGTGGGTTTATGGCACACGAAAGTAAAAAAAGTGATTGCTTCAAAATAGCACTTTCTTTGCTATCTAAAAATGCCAAGATCAAGTAAATACAGCAAGAAAAGGTTCTAGTGCTGTGTTGAAATTTTTCTACAATTTGAAAAGGGTTGATTGCATTGTTTACTGATAACACAATAACACTGAGCCATTTTCAAATGTAGCGAAAATGCTAATACAACGCTAGAACCTTTCTTTCTAATGTACGTGATTATAAATTTTGAGAACAAAGAAAGTGCTGTTTTGAAACAATTAAAATTTTTTACTTTCTTATGCCAATAATCAGCAACCACTTTTCTGATTGGCTAGAACAAGGTCTCAAACTCTAAGTTGAAGCAATTGTATCAAGAGCGGAACAATAGAGCGTACAGCTCCTCCGTACAAGCAACACAAATGGGGCACAATTTTTTGGGACACCCTGCATGATCGAAAATTTTTAATTTCCATACACAAATTTGTGGTGGTGGTTTGATTTCAATGCCTCGGGCCTCAATTGCTTACTACTTTTAGAGATTGAAATACACTCAATTTTTTTACGAAACTTCGCTCCGAACTTCGTACTACGGTTTGTAATTTTGAATCTAATTTTCAGAAACTAAAATTTTCATAATTCATCACAGACCTCTAACATAGCTTTTTGAGCCAAGACAAATAAAAGACTAAACAAACAAAAAAAAGTATATTATCTACTCCACATCTTTTGTTTAAAAATAATTTGCAACTGATGACCAAAAACTCAACAAGATTTTTAATGAGAGGGGCTTTGGGGGGGGTACCAGAAACCGTTTAAACGAGGACCAACATTTGAAAAGACCCGTCAACCCGGAAGAAACATCTCAAAACCCCAAAAAATTGCACGGTTTTTCGATTTTAGTCAACTATAAAAACCATATGACTTGGACAATTCTAAAACCTACGGTTTTTTTTATTAAAAACCCAAAATCAAAGCGAAAATCAGGCAAAACCCGCAACCCGTGACGCATCTTAAAACCGGCAAACCTGCATGTTTAAAAAAAACTCGAAACCTCAAGGGCTAAAATTATCAAGTATGTTATTATGTAAGAGTAACGAGCCATGCTTGAAAAAGGTAAACTGGGGACATTTTTTAGGTATTGCAAATATGCAAGGAAGGAAGATGCAAATTCACCTAGAAGGACGCACATCTTTAGCTAATTATGGACCAGTACTAAAGCAGTTCACAGCGCTAGAAGAACTCTCTTTAGAACTATGCTATCCAGAAATTCGATCACTGGACTCTGGAAATTTCTCAAAGCTCCGGTAAACTTTTTTCTTTTTCCTTGGACTTGTTACATACATGAAATATTGCTGGTTGAGCTCATGTTTAGCTTAAAATATCGTTGCCATCAATCATAGCAAATTCCATTTGTTTGAATATGCCATGTAAACTAGAAATTAGCCATTCTTTTGAAATCGTAAAATTTCTTCTTTTAGCGATGGGTGTAAAGCAGGTAGGTCAAGTACTGTAAAATTGTTGACCCAAAGGTATTGTGAAAAAAGACTGGTTTGTTTTTATCACAGAGTACGACGTTGCTGCCCAAAACAACCAGTTTTGGGAAAAAGGTGAATTTTTGGCAAATCTGATCTTCTGTTCTTCAAAATTGCATTCTATTGCTGTCTTTCCTGACCAAAATTCCAAAGTTTAGCCTTCAATAGTTCTACCTTTGTCCATCAAAAACGACCAAAAACTCAAATGTTTTTCATAAGCGGTTCTACCATTGTCCGCCAAATTTTTACAAAAAAGACCACATAATCAATTTCAGCAAATCAGTTCTACTTTTATCCGGCAAATTTACGCAAAAAATACCATTATCTCAACCAAGACTACCAGTTTTGGGACACTTCTGCTTTAACAGATCTAACTACAACCTGCTTTCGGGATGTCTGATTAAGCTTTTGACTAAAACTACCGGGATTTGGGAGAAACATTGTCACTGATTGCTTAATTCAAACTTTTCAGCCAAATTGAAGAAAGACGACAAAGAAACTTTATCATAAATAAAAAACCGGTTTTTGGCGCAAAGGTGATGCAATGTTTTTTGCAAACTACCGGTTTTCAGAAAGAGGTAGGACATCGTCCCCAGTGTGACATGCCCACCCTTGGTGTAAGTCATAGGTTTCTGTATAACAGAGGACATCATATTCCTCTCCATCTCACCAATGATTCAGGCTTGATCAGCAACGTTCATAAGATACCCACTGTGCACACACATCCCAAAGAAGAGAGTCTAGATTCGCTTGTTAACACCAACATTGTATCATCACCATATCTATTTTCATGCATTTTTGTCATCGGCATTTTCTTCGCCTTGATTTGGACTGGGATTATAAGTAATGGGGCTATGATTCGATGAAGTGAGACTGGGAATACCAACACGATAAATTGTAGTCCATGATTGGGATTTTGATTAGCGACTTTATATTACAGAGATTGACTGATATTTCTGGTACTACATGACAGGGAAAATGAGATTAAGGACTCCTTCAAACAGTTGTGGAACAATATAGTCATTTTATTCTTATCGTAGGTTCCTCGAATACGGAGAAAGCAATGTGGCTGTTGGCATTATAGATGTATTGGCGTGGACCAAAAACCTACCCTGCTTAGAGTAACGCGCAAAAATAAGTCGAACCTATCTGGCATTAATCAATTTCTGTATTTTTGATGTAATTTTGAATTCATATCTGTTGCGTCCAAGAGTCGTGATAAAGATTCTATGACATAAAGCAATCAATTTAGGTATCTCTGGCATCAGTCTTTAATATAATGGAAAAAGTGCAATTCAAAACGGAGCAAATTTCTCGTCTCACATGGCGAGACACTTCGCAGTTTCCAGACTGTGGAATATGTTCTCATATCAGCATATAAAGTTTCAGAGAGGAGCACACTCGAATGAAAGAAGTAGTCAATTTTGAAGTATTGATTACCGTTAAAATTTCTTGTTACAATGGACCCTTTCCTTTTATCTGAATTGAAAGTCGCAAGGGACTAAATTCGTCTCGTAAAAGTGACAGAGCAATGCATGAGGAATTCTGGCACCGCTGGAACAACTCGTTACAAAGGATTACAGGAGCAAACAAAACCCAACATAAGCCAGCATAGTTTTCATAATAACATTGATAAATCTAGTCTACCTATTGGAATTCTGGAATTGGAATACGCTTCAGAACTGAATCAAAGTAAATTGTTAGTTACGTTTGGCGTTTTTAAAACTCTACCATACTACCATTACATACAACTTTGCTCGTAGCTTGAGAAGAGAATATAAAGCAGAAAAAGGCACAATGAACTTGTTTTAGCTTGTGCTCAGTTTGTTCTATTCGAAGTAATTTATTTTATACCACTACAATTTTTGAGCTCATTGTAAGCTTCTTCGATTTAATTACGAAAGAATTTAAAAGTCATTTGTAAAATAGAGGCAAAGATTTCTGTCCAAAAAATATAGTGTCACAAGATAGGGCTCTAGTCAATTTCTGAGCTCTAAGGATTCAAAGAAATTGCAAAGAATTGAAGTGATAACTATTGATGAGTTTCCCATTGTGAATTGTCTCTCTTCTTGAATTAAAGGTTTTATAGACAGAATCTTGGTGGGGTAGTTTATAATTGCTTATGATCATTACATTTAAATAAGTTTCAAATGATATATACAAATTCTTATGATCCAAGTTTTATGAGTGTGTGCTTCTTGACAATTCTTGCTATGTCATCTGCTTTATTTGCCATCATGCCTGTAAGAAAAAATGGATATACATATATACACAAAGTTGTATTTTCTGAGTTTCTATCTTCTTCTTAATACAATTTAAATAAGGAGCATATGAGTACAAATATGAGTATATATATTCTCATGCTCCTTCTCAATTATATAATAAAATAGACATATGTACTAAAAAAAATGCATTCGTTAAATGTTTCGGCATAAGCCTTTATCAGTAATTAACTTCTCAAACCAGATACACCATACAAATCAATCTCGAAATACAATAACAAAAGAGAAAGCAATAGCCCAAGGGGGACCTAGACAATACCTAGTACAATGTGTGAAAAAGGTGCTAAAATAACGGTTTAGCAACAGCAACTCAAATAATGGTGAAGAGATAGCAAAAAAAGCAAGTTTCTTGATTCAAACTTATATAGCAATTTGAATGAAGCTTATGGTTCACCGTTATATGTGAAAACAAAATACAATACACTGAGTTGCTAATAAAATCTAGAATAGGACACTTGAAATGACTTCTAGAAGTGGGATATAATTTATTACAATTGGAAAGAGTTGATTCTATTGTGAATTTAAAGACTTTCCATGTAAATAGGATACAGCCACAAAATGTATGCATCAACCCAGGAGACACAGCATATCTTGAGATGGAGGATTTGTCATTTACATGGGCAGGTTGCCATAAATTATCTCTTACAATTTGGCTCCATTTTTAGGAGATTGGCTGAAATCTACTAATCTTGCATGCATGCAGTAGACACTGTTTCCTTGCCTAAGAATTTAAAATTGTTTGAGTAAATCAGACAAACTATAATTGCTGACTTTGGTATGAGAAGCTCAAAATCAGAGATTTAATGCTAGTGATAGTACAGTTTGTAGTTTGATAAGAACATTAATTGATAGACATGCATGACATATTGCCCGACACTCACACATATACTGTATCTCTGGTTTTAGAATTGCAAATCTCTCAAATTATTTCCTACATATAACAATATGACAAAACCTGTATAAAACTGTTATGACTTTACAGTATGTCTAAATTCACCACATAATTAATGGTAGAAATAAAGGTTAAAAATAAAAGTTAGTTTTAGTGGGGTTTGATACAAAAAAATGGTTGACGGCTGGATTTTTCCAGACTGGAAAGTTTTAACAGCACGTGCAAGATATTGCGCACACTTCAATTTATGAGGTTTTCAATCTGAGCTGTGAAGTCACCAATATATAAAAGATCTATATGTTTTAACCTAATTGTTCTCAACCTGTGGACACTATGAAATTTCCATGCAAATCATGCTTAGGCCATCTCAACTTGCAGGTACAACATACAACCTTTCCAGTCTGGGATATTTTAACTGCACAGATCAGTCCAACAGTGATAAATAAAAGAGACTGATTAAAGTACCGCAACACAAAATTTGTGTAAGAAATTTGATAGCTTTTTAGCTAAAGACACCTAACTTCAATATTGAGTGCATCACTGAAAGCTATTTCTTGTTACTGTTACCTAATTGTACCTAACCAGTTAGATTCTACACATGGGAGATAAGCTAAGAAAGAAATCCTGTTTCTGCACCAAAGAAAAATCGAATGGGCCTAAATGCACAGATGCATGGAATGAACTAACTTTTGCTCCACTCTAATAACTCATGCCCCAATAAAGTTTTGTCACATGATTTCTTCATTCGAAACAGCTCAAGAACTGTAGGTAGGCCTATGCCTAGTCTAGGCCAGGTTAACAACAACAAGTAGTTGGTGGTTAAAATTTAAAATGGTGAATATGTAGAAGCCTTTTGTGTTCCATATAAGAGAGGGGTAATTAATGTAGAAGACTTTATAGATATTCAAATTTTAGCTTCAAAGAAATGGGCTTATTAGATAGAGGACGTAATAGAGAGGGGCTAGATAGAGCTTCTCTTTCCTTCTCTAACGAATGCGAAGCATGCGGGCTGGAGATAAATGCACCTGTAAAATATGTCGCTAATTATATAATCTCTGTTTTTACTGATTTTGTGTATATTATGTTTGTAAATAGTTGGTTTGAATTAGTATTCTCTTTATACTACTGTAAATACCAACTTTAAATATTGATATTGAATTTAATTGAATTGAAAAAAAAGCACGACGGCGGGCCGGCGCGGCACCGCAGGCGATGCGCGGCAATCCTAGTACCATATAACTCTTGGAAATAGTAAATATATACAAAATCATTCAAGTTTGTAGAGCTGCACGACCGACCCGCAAGGCTTGCAGCCAACGCTGCAGAGGAGAGGATTCCCCGGATTTCCAACTGTTGCTAAGGCTGTCGGAATTGGCTTCGCTCTCCTCAGTCTCTTTTCTCTGTTGCAAAATGGTCTATTGCCTACTAATCTGCTACCATTCTTGTATGGTGGCCTTACCGCCAAGATACGCCCAAACTACCACCTGCCATTGCTGGGAATTTCCAAGAGCGCTACTGTATGTGGCCCAAGCAAGAAACCTGCCCTAAAGACCATAGAGTATATGTTAGGCCTTTGTCGCCCCTTGCTATTTGCTATGAAACAGAGATTTGTTTTATTTGGATTCATTTGCTTGAATACCTTACTGTATACTTGATATATGATATCTGATTACGTGTTTTCAATTCGAACAATCTTACGGCAACCTTTGCAGCTTCAAAGGTGGGGAGATGGTATTTCTATTGCGAGCTGCTCCTTATGATTATATAGATTATATATATATATATATATATATATATATATATATATAAATATATATATATATATATATATATATATATATATATATATATATATATATATATATATATATATATATATATATATATATTTTAAAGCATATATATATATATATATATATATATATATATATATATATATATATATATATATATATATATATATATATATATATATATATATATATATATATATATATATATATATATATATATATATATATATATATATATATATATATATATATATATATATATATATATATATATATATATATATATATATATATATATATATATATATATATATATATATATATATATATATATATATATATATATATATATATATATATATATATATATATATATATATATATATATATATATATATATATATATATATATATATATATATATATATATATATATATATATATATATATATATATATATATATATATATATATATATATATATATATATATATATATATATATATATATATATATATATATATATATATATATATATATATATATATATATATATATATATATATATATATATATATATATATATATATATATATATATATATATATATATATATATATATATATATATATATATATATATATATATATATATATATATATATATATATATATATATATATATATATATATATATATATATATATATATATATATATATATATATATATATATATATATATATATATATATATATATATATATATATATATATATATATATATATATATATATATATATATATATATATATATATATATATATATATATATATATATATATATATATATATATATATATATATATATATATATATATATATATATATATATATATATATATATATATATATATATATATATATATATATATATATATATATATATATATATATATATATATATATATATATATATATATATATATATATATATATATATATATATATATATATATATATATATATATATATATATATATATATATATATATATATATATATATATATATATATATATATATATATATATATATATATATATATATATATATATATATATATATATATATATATATATATATATATATATATATATATATATATATATATATATATATATATATATATATATATATATATATATATATATATATATATATATATATATATATATATATATATATATATATATATATATATATATATATATATATATATATATATATATATATATATATATATATATATATATATATATATATATATATATATATATATATATATATATATATATATATATATATATATATATATATATATATATATATATATATATATATATATATATATATATATNAAAACCACGAAAAACAGGCACTACGCTCAAATAACCTCACGAAAGGTGAAACTAATGCGCTAAGGAATCTATCGGAAAGAGAGGACATTGTTATTACGCGAGCCGACAAAGGAGGGGCAACCGTTATCTGGGGTATCGATGAATATCTCACGGAAGCCAACAACCAACTAAATAACACAGCTTTTTACAGAAAATTAACATTTGACCCATTTCAGGGCTACATAAGAATAATTAACAACTCATTGGATGAAGTGCATTCTCAGGATAAAATAGATGCTGAAGCATTAGAGATTTTAAAGGTTCCTAAAGAAATCAAACCGGCTAGATTCTATCTGCTACCAAAAATTCATAAAAAGAATAATCCAGGCCGCCCAGTTGTGGCGTCGAAAAACTGCCACACAACCAAAATATCTAAATACGTCGATCATTACATACAACCCTTTGCGCAAAAAGTACGATCATATATCCGCGATACTACAGATTTACTTAACAAAATAAAAAATATAGGTAAAATACCCGAGAATGCACTTCTCGTAACCTTGGATGTAAGATCCCTCTACACGAACATATGTCACGAGGAGGGCCTACTAGCCCTTAACAATGCCCTAAACAAAAACACCAATAAAGAACCAGCAACTGATGCTCTACTGACCATGATGAGACATGTTCTCACACTTAATTACTTCACTTTCAACGGAAAAAGCTACCTACAGACAAGAGGTTGTGCTATGGGCACGGTTGCAGCACCCTCTTACGCAGTGATATACATGGGTGATTTCGAAGAAAAACATATCTACCCCACAATAGGCAAAGACTGCCTCTACTATGGCAGGTACATTGATGACATCTTATTGATTTACAAAGGCAGTGAAAGAGAATTCAAGACGTTCGCCGACCAACTCAACACAAAACACCCATCTATAAAGTTCGACTATGAAATCTCAAAGACATCCATCCCCTTCCTTGACACCCGTATCTATGTAGACGACAACAGACAACTACAAACGACTCTATTTACCAAACCAACTGACACACACAATTACCTACACTATAAATCAGC
>REGM01000010.1:277615-291027 GCA_004194415.1 Aurelia aurita | reverse complement strand
GGTGGAATCGGCCTCCCCAGGTCTGATAGGGTTAAACTATACATCATTCGATTCGTCATTAAATTCAGAGTAGTTATGAGCCAAACATAATACGTATATTCAAGAATTGTGTGCTTTGCTCAGGAAAAGGTGAAAATTGAACCTTCCCCCTTCTATAAACTCCCTGTACCCCAAGTTAGCTCCACGTAAATCTCAATGACATTTTTGCGCTCTCAATACATCAATCTAGCAGCCTGTGTCTCAAATTCCCTTCACGTGTCATAGCTTCTGAATAATTAGTCAAGCAGTTTTACCCTTCGCCCATTGGCCTCCTTTTGAATTTCAATCAAATATTTTTTAGTTTGAACCACTCAATTTTTCTCAAATCTGAGGGGCCGTTTACATGAGAGAGTCAAACCGGTTTGAAATTTCACCCCGATCTCAGTTGAACTCAGTGTCTGGTCAAAGCCCTTAATAGTGTGTACATGGAAAATGTGATTTTTAACTCAAACCGGGGCGAAACTCAACTCTGCATTTCAAATCGGCTTGAAATTTCACCCAGCTTTGGAAACACCATGTAAACGCAAATTATTCTCAAACCGGTTTAAGATTAAGTGGTCTCGGGTTCAAAGTTCACATTGGCATTGTTTTTCTTGGCGCCAAACATGATGACGATGAACAATCTCAAGCATTCTTGCGTCATTCGATGAACAACATAGGTTTCAGACCGGGGCGAAACTTCATGTGAACGCAAAAGGGAATAAGCTATCGGGCCAATATTCAGATCGGGGTGAAATTTCAAACCGGTTTGAGTTTATCATGTAAACGGACCCTGAGACAAAGTTTGGTCGCCCTATGCTATTTTTCTCTGTCTGCCAAATCTCAGCCAGTTACGTAAATCCATTGGGTACAGTTCATTTTCATTTTTCATTTTAAAATTTAGACTTGCTACTCAATACTGGAGCGTCGTCCTAATAAACGCATTTACAGAATAATTAATTGCAGCAAAACGAACAACAAAGATTTGAAAGAGAAAATTTTAAAATTACTGTAACAAACGACTAAACCTGACAAATTACTGAACCAAATTACTAATCCTGACAACATCAGAATACGACAAGTTTTTAAGGAATTCCTAGCAATGGGGCTAACAAAGAAAGGCTGTTTCAGTTGATCGAAGAGAAAGCTGAGCAAAGATGGATTTGTTATTGTCGAAGAACTGCAGGGCAATCGCGAAAAAGCAGATATTAATATCTGCTCTGCTACACCATGCGCATCAAATCAGTCAGGGACAATACACGAAATGCTTTATGAGATCTTGCTCTGGTGACATTGATATTTCTATCATCCATTTAGGAAATGAGTTGCCCAACCTTCATATACTGGTAGATAACAGCACCAGTAAAAACAGCAAGTTGTATGGTCTTTCAGCATACGTTGTCTCCACCATTCAAAAACAGGCCCTTGTTGGCCTCCATGCATTTACAGGCAACGACAAGTTGTCGTCTTTTCTACGCAAAAGGGAAAAGGGTCTGCTGGATTGTAATGAAAGACAACAAGGACTTCCTTGCAACCTTCAGTTTGCTTAGCACAGACGTCAAGCCACGTGAAAATGTTGTCGGGGGTTTGGAGAAATAGGTATGTTCCTTGTAAGGAGGAAAATGACTTAATGCTGTAAATGATGCAAGAAGGAAGGTCTTCTGGCGAACCTTTGAATGATACAAGAAAACCACAGATCTATCTCTTTTGCCTCCATGCCGTTCCATTCTTAGAAAGCACATCCAACGCTCCAACTATGTTGCAAGTCTTTGGAAAAAAGCAAATCATCCATTGATTTCCGTTGGTAACGCTTCCGATCATGGATGGAAAAATGACTTCAGTCCCGACTGGATAGGCGAGCCATATCGAGAAGACATAGCAGAATCGCCAATTGAATCAGATGATACCCAAGAGAGTGCAGTTCATTTAGAGGATACGAATGCTGAATATTTCAGTGACACTGCCGATGAAGGAGAATTCTAATGACATTTTTGAAAATATGGTCTGTATGATAGGAATATAAAAGTCTGTAATGGTTTCAGGAATAGAACCTTGTAGAGATAACTCACAGAGTTAACTGATGCCTTAAGTCCCTTTTCCCATTCATAAGCCCCCTATATTACGCTCCCCTAAATCATGATCCCCAAAACGGACGGCAGTTTTGCTCCAGATCCACTTGAGATTAAATTTTGGTAGAATTAAAGTTAAACGATTCACAGCTCATTCGGTTTATTCATCTCGTTTTTTACAAGGACCCCTTTTATCTCGGAAAAGTGTTCTCTCTCACCTGATTAACATTCGGATTCGAGTTCTACATAAAACATAAGATCCTTTTGGAAGATTACAAAGTGCGTTTTAACTTATCTCGCGATTTGTACCTCATGCGCGTATTTCCCTGCCTTGGTCCCTGACGAATGAAGCGAGCATGAGAATGTCTGATTAAGGTCAGATCTGAATATCAGATCTGAATATCGACAATTTGATCTGAATATCGACACCGTCATAACCTCAAATTATTCTTCATGATGTAGTTAGCTGACAGAGGACTGTATCTACCGAGGCGTGTATCACGAGCCAAAAAAGCGTACGAGATTTCGCGGATTTCTGAAATCCCTCGAAATTTGGTAGGGATTTCTGGATTTCTTGTGGGATTGTCCTGGATTTGTGGGATTTCAATGGCTTATCGCCAAACAGAAAAAGCTCGAAGCATTAATTTGCATATTAACTCAAGTAATGAAGCAATTAGTGATTAGTTGGTTTTAAAGATATTTTTGAAGTGCTTTTTGGCACAATTCACGCAAGTTGTTTTCCACATGTCGAGAACATTCGAGAAAACAACATTTTGATGGCTAAAAGGGTGTGGCATGCTCCTCAGTTATGACTCGGCAAACACAGGGGTCATCCTAAGGACAATTCAGAGCTGCCCATCTTTCACTGATATGAGCAAGGCGTGTCCTTGAGTCGGCAAAACATACAAATAGAATGAAGGGTTTCTGATGCCTCAATGCGGGTCGACTTCTAACTTGGAGCCTGTTGTGTGAAATGAAACAAACTGTTAATGCCTCAATGCGGGTCAACTTCTAACTTAGAGCCTGTTGTGTGAAATGAAGCAAACTGTTAACAAAAATTTGCCTAAATCCCAGTGTAAATTTCATTGCATAAAAGCTTTTCCTAAAGGTACCCTGTGTTTCAGCCCCACCCCGCCCATTTCATCGGACACGGATATGGACGCAGAAGATCGAATCTGAAGCATCCCCCTAGTTTCATATAATTCCAGCTTGAAACAATCAAAATAAAAAAAATTCTGGCACAGATACAAATTTCTCAATATCTGCGGGACATTAATACAAATTTGGTCTGAATGACCATTAATGATCCTGTTTTTCGATCGCTCACCATAAAGCATGAAAAAGGCCGATGTCAAGTTTTCCTTGGTTTTCTATGCGCAGGGGGGATAATTGCGTGCCAAACGCACTTTTCCTTGTCTTTGTGCTCATTATCTGCGATAACATGCTGATCAATCACACTAATGAGCGTTTCTGACGGACGGACGGACGGACGGACTGACATCGAACTCGCTCCTTAGATTACAAAGTACTTTGTAATCAAAAATGGAATGGCAAAAGTTAATCTGGTAAAATCCTACTATAAGTGGCCATTCACAGCTCATTCACAGCCTTTATCCCAGTTTTTGGACATGACCTCCTGTATCTTGGAAGAGTGTCCTTTCACATCCGACTAACATTCAGATTCGAATCCTCCACCAAGAACTAGTTAAAAAAAGCTAGTCTGGCAAAGTCCTACCTCAAGTGGTCATTCACATCTCATTCACACACTTTATCCTTATTTTTGGACATGACCCCCTGTATCTCGGAAAAGCGTCTTTTCCCACCCGACTAAGATTCAGATTCGAATTCTGCACCAAAACTGGTCCACAAAAAGTTTGTCTGGTAAAGTCTTGCCTCAGCTGGCCATTCACAACTCATTTACAGCCTTTATCCCTATTTTTGGACATGACCCCATGTATCTCGGAAAAGCGTCTTTTCCCACCCGACTAAGATTCAGGTTCGAATTTTGCACCAAAACTGGTCCACAAAAAGCTAGTCTGGTAAAGTCCTGCCTCAGCTGGCCATTCACAACTCATTTACAGGCTTTATCCCTGTTTTTGGACATATCCCCTGGTATCTCGGAAAAGCGTCCTGCCCCGCCTGATCAACATTCGGATTCGAATTCTACGCCAAGAACAGTGCTAGAACAATTTGGTCTGTTGAAATCCCTCCTCGGGTGGCAATGCCCCCCCCCCCATGTGCCTCTGGACTAAAGCCGGTGTTATACAAACTACACAGCAAATTTCTGATTCTCAAAATGAGAAGAAAAACTAGTTTCAAGAACAAAATTTCTTGAAACAAGCACATTCATTCTTGTCCGTGTGGTAAGCAAAAAATTCTTGGTAAGAATTCTTGATTAGAATATTTCATAGGGATTAAAATGAAATTTTACATCACAGTTAATTCGGGCAAAGAGGTCGTGTCATTGCCTTCCTAAAAGGCAGGGTAACCAGTTACTGTACCCCTTAGTACCTATAAGATAACACCCCTGCCGTTCTCTATTGCCTTAGGATGTTATTTGGATAACACTGGACGATTTAAGCCCCCTATGGCCTTGTGCAATGAGGTGTAATATTGTTTAGGGAATTGGGCTTATATTGTTCCCATTGTTTCTGGATACAAGTTTGCATGGGTCTCAAATTCGTATAAATGCATAAAAACATCGGCTTATATAGAGAATACTCTAATTAAAATTTAATAATGTCCATTTAAGGTTAATCTAAAAAGTTCTTGGACCCAGTACACTCGGGTCTGTTTGTTGTTAAGCATCAAATTGTTTTGCTCAAAAGACAGCCTCCTCCGTAGCTTCTGGCCGTCTCGGGTCGCTACCCTTCGCAGTGGATCAATGTCCTAACGGCTTTGCTTGAATTGTTGTTGTTGTTGTTATCGTAGTCGCGTTGTTGGTGGTGTTGTTGTTGCATTGTTGTTTGACGTTTGATTATTTCTTTGTTCTTGAATGTTTTAGAGCTTTTGTTGTTGTTGCTGTTGTTGTTATTGTTGTTTGACGTACCTTGTTTGATCTTACGTCAGATTTTTGAGTTGCTGCCTTCGGTCGAAGGTTTGTGTCTTGTGTTGTTGCCTAATATTAATCTTGAAAGTCCAAATTTGCCTCCACCTCCAAACCAGAGCTTTTAGGTTTTAGGTGTTAAGATTAATATTTCAGCTCTCAATGCACCAATATCAACAAACAAGGTATTTATCTGCAAGTCAACTATCGAGGATTACTTCAAAAATTATTAGAAATTGATTCGACCTAAACTCTAGGCGCTAGCCCCGATCAAATCTGTTGCGTTTTTTTTGGGACACCCGGTATATATGTATGTATCAATTTGCAACTAAATAATACAAAATTTACAATGTTTAAAGCTAAAAATAGATACATTACAACTTTATTACAAATTAAATAAATACTTGTAAAAGGCACCCGTAATTGTAGTGGCAGGGATAGCATTAAAAGGTTGAATTGACTTTATTTCGATAATTTTCCCCTCAGAGGAGAAAGAAAATAAATAAAACTATAATAAAAATAAGAACTTTAAAGTGCCTTTTGATTAAATATATTTTCGTAAGGCCGAATCCTGAGCGTTAGAGAGGATATGAGATTTATACATCTACAATTATTTGAACCCTGATGTACTTGCAAAAACTTCAATAAGGGCCAAATTTTGAGGTATTTTGTTTTGTATGTTCTGTTTTTGTGCTTTACTTGACATACTTAAGGCATGTGGGTGGCCCAGGCAGGTGGGTGGCCCTGAAGGGGAGCCCTTTCCTTGCTGCCTTTTGGGCTAAGCAGCAGGTGGATGGCATCGGTTACGAAACTTGTTTGATGGTAATAAGGTTATTGAAAACAGTTGATTCCCATTGCCAGACTTAAAACAAGATTCTGATAAACTGAGACCGTGGATGAACCTGCAATAAATGATTAAGTATGGAATAAAATTTAATATGCCTGAAAACTGAAAAGACATGGTTAGGCCTGTAAAGGAAGGAATTATTAGTAGACCGAACAGTGGAAGGATTTGATTTTGGACATGGTTGCAATCTCAGTGATGCGATGTGCCCTCACATTTAGGGTATGTTTGATTGGTAACTCCAAACCTACCAAATTCTGAAAACAGTAGACTTAGCAGAGATGGAAATATATTCCCCAATCAAACACAAAAATCTTAAAAGAGAGGGTTTTGGATTCACTATTGCGATTCGCTAATGAAAGCGAGAATCTCTCCAAAGTCTGCCAAACCTTCTGCCTTTTGGAGCAGAACGTTCGGAAGGCTTTCCAAACCTACCAAGCCTACCGTTTTAGAATTTCGGAGCCAATCAAACACAGATTCCGAGTCTACCAAGTCTACCTTTTTCAGAATTGGTACCAATCAAACACACCCTTAATAGACTCACATTTAGACACTGGACACATTTCTTTTGAGCGCTTCTTTCATTGTGCCTAAAGAATGCCTTTCCATTTATCCTACACTCTGTACTTCTAATTTATTAACTTTAATCCTATTCCAAGTTGCCTTTTTTATTTAATTGGTTTAATGCATGATTTGAACTCATTTATTGTAATGCAATAAATTGCTGTCAATCTTCTGTGATTTATTTGTTTTTTGTTTTTTTTGTTGAGTGGACTCAACCTGAGAATGATTGAAACAGGGAGGATCACATGCTTTTGTGCCCTGAGTGCCCAGGGAGTATTTATATCCTGAAAATCTGAGTATAGGTACCTCATAAAATATTCTCAGCCTGGGAGCAAATGATTAGGAAATCTTGCCTGCAAACAATGCACACTAGAGCACAGCGAAGGTGCTGGTAACTAATGTGTAATTGTTTAATGTGCCTGCAAGCATCGCATGCGCAAACACAACTGGTGAGGGGGGGCTGACTGGGCTCTCTGAGCTTGAACCCTCAAGTACAAGGGCTTTTACAGGCTAACATGCCCTCTGAATTCTAATGTAAACACAGTGATGCTGACATACTATCTGCCCCATGCCTGCTTATGCAACCACAAGGACTTTTACATACAACACTCAGCTTACTATAGGGGATTCTTATAAAAGAAATGAGAGCATTTGCCCTATGTAAGCCTATGCAAGCATAGGGAATTTTACTTACTATGTTGCCTACATATGCTTGTGCAAGTGCAGCAGGTGCTTTTAACTAATTAACTGACCCATTCTTGTGGTTATACGCTGTAATCAAACGCATGTGGTTGGTCCGGTTGGCTAGGCATATGCCTGAAATTTCATATAAACTTTTATTACCTCAGATTAAATACTTGAACAGCTATAAAATTAAGGTTACGGTAAACGTTTGTAGCACAAGATTGGGTTTTCTTTCCCCAAAAGCCAAACTATTAGCGGGGAATAGTTAAACTATACATCATTCGATGCGTAAGAATGTAGGGATTCTAACCATATCAAAATAATTGGCAAAGCTTGTAAAATGATATTTTCCAGGCAACTTTATTGCTTAAGAGAGTGTACCTCACTCAAAAGCTATTTTGTACCCTTGCGTTTAACATAACAAAATCTAACTTCTATCAACAGGAAGTGCAGACTCTACGCTCCCAAAGTGTGTCTCAGATTCTTTAAAGTCCTCCTTCCCTTGATAATACACGCTGTCATAAATTTGGAAATAGCTTCTCTGCCCTCGTACAGTTATATTTGGCTATAAAAGGCGGACCAGAGGACATGCCAAGGTTCTGAGACACACTTTGCTTGCCTGAAGCCTGCTCTGGTAGTGTGCAAAATGTGGAGCCATTCGATTGGTTCCTAGGGTACAAAATAGCTTTTCGTACCTGTACCTAGTGGATTTGTAAATCCTGAAAAAAGGGAATTTTACTGATGGCATTTAAAATGTAAATACTAAGGTCACTTAAACCACACTGTAATCCGGGTCAAGCAATTACCGCTTAAGAAGCAATCAATCCATTTAAGCAAAGGAATCGATACATAAAATGTGGTTTCATGTTTATTTTGTAACACACGATCGAATTAATAGGTCAAAAAGCTAGGATTATAATTTAAACCACACAGAACAACTTTGGGTGAGAAGTTGTAGCATCCTTCCTTCGATCAAGAATTCTACTTGTTCAACATGTCTGTTACTTCCAAGGATGGTATCTTTGTGTTTGGGTTTCTGAGATTTGAAAAAATCCGAAAATTGGCTTCTTCGACCCACAAACGTTTACCGTAACCTTAAATTGCTTTACTTTTCTTTTTTGGTGGTGTAGCCAACACTGATATCCTACGCAGGTGCACTTTAGCTATTCCTCTTCTAGCATAATTCACAGGATCCTTTCGCATATTTCACTGGTTCTTTTGTAGTGCCGTTGAACAGGAACACTTTCCTTTGACTATTCTGGATCGCATGGCTCTTTCAATTCAAGTTTGATTTGACAAGATTAACTCTTTCTTCGCTCCTCATTTGGGCTTTCCTCTTAGACTGTTTCTTGGTTATACAAAATTGAGCAACAAATTGTAATATACATTATAGAGTGACAAACCTCCTTCAATGAGCTTCTAAGCATTTTAATCTTTGATCAGGATCTGTTGTCGCCATTTAGGCCTAGGCCCTCGTTTGTGGGCCCTAATGCAGAAGTGCACACCTCTATAGGGCTTTGGTAGGGTTTTTAGTTAGGATCAGTAGGGTTTTTAGTTAGGATCAGTATAGGCACAGGTGTGCGATTCTGCATTAGCGCCCGTTTGTGCATGCATAGTGCATGTTTGCAACGCGCAAATTGCAATGATGGATGCTATAATGATGACCAATTGTACACAATGAAGATTGGAGGTAATTCTTCACATGAGGTAGTTTTTGATAAATTTCTTCAATCAACTTTCACTTGAATCTTTCCCTTCAATTTTCTATTAAAATTTAACTACCAATGGAACAACAAGCATGTGGTGATTGCTGAAGGACTGGGTACTAGTAGAAGGCAGTCGCGCATCCCCTTGTCGTTAAAACACATTTACGCAACCGTAAATGTTTCGTTTAAAAATAGTAGCCCAGCTACATGATAATTCTTAGCCATCGGCTTGCTCCTGACACCCCCTGTCCTTAGCAAAGAGCCTATGTGTCAGATGGTATAGACCATACTACTATATACCATATTACTATATATATTACTATATTACTATATATAGACCATATTACTATGTATAGTACTATGTATAGGCTGGTAAAATATCTGGAAAAATGTCTTTTTTACCAATAATGAGCTAAGAGCAGGCACCCTCCCCCCTCCCTAATGATACATTTTATGAAAATGACGAGGAATTTCATTCGAAATTGTAGGGCCTACGGAACACCATGGGTGCCATGGGTGTTGTTATTGTTGGTTTGTTTTTTAGCTTTCTGCCTCCATTATTGAGTTTCAAGCATTTACAATCATATCTCCTAAAATTCTGCCCGTATATTGGATGAAACTATTCTTTATCGAAACACTAGATATTACTTTCAAGTTTCAAAATACACAAATATGCCCCAAGCTGCCTGGCTAAAAATAAATCCCCAGGTGAATGGCCGTCTTTTTCCCGAGAGGAAAAATCATACTTTGTGATATATGTAGTCTTACACCTACATTTAATTTGTTTGGTTGTATTTGTTCTGAAACAATGGTTGAGAAATGAAATTAGGAGAAAAGATCTTTTGATTAATAGCATGGAGAAAACGGAGGAGCCGTCCGCCAAGGAATTCCAATTCCCAGCGAAAGGGAATGTCACAAAGATTGCCCCGTCGTTTTGCCCATGGGATTACATATCAACAAACAACAACAGGTTTGCACCGATAGCCCCGCCACTTGACGAAGTTTTCCCTACAAAAGAATTACAAAACCCAGACAAAGTAATTCTACCAAAAGAAAGTGCAGTGAAAGTTTCAAACGTTGGGTTAAACCGGATCAAAACATCAACAAATCACCACGAATCTACCCGAAGTTCTATCGATAAAAGCAAGAAAATGAGATCCTGGATGAGGCCACCAGTGCACAATTCTACTGAAATTATCGGAGATTCAATGGTGAAGCACATTCAAGGCTACAAAATGAGCGGAGCAGCGAATGGCCAGGAAAAGATCTTCGTCAGGGCGTTTCATGGTGCAAAACTGGATGACATGAATAGTTATTCCGTGCCAACCACGAAGAAAAACCCAAGAAAAATCGCAATACACTGCGGTACCAACGATGTAAGCAGTGGCACGGCACCAAATGAAATTGCCGAGGAAATTGTGGATTTAGCAACGAATCTCAAAAGCCATGAAAACGAGGTATTTGTATCAAGTTTAGTTGCTAGAGGAGATCGGTGGAATGAACATGTAAGTCAAGTTAATAGCATTTTAAAGGCTCAGTGTAACAGAGAAGGATTGCCATTTATTGATAACTCCAACATAGAACCAGCACATCACTTGAATCGTAGTAACTTGCACTTAAACTCCGAAGGGACACGTATGCTCGCCAATAATTTTCTGAGAGCTTTAGGCCATTATTGACTATCATATAGAGAATTAATAGCACGAACTCCTAATGAAACAAGTAATAATGTAGAAGATGAGAATCTTATTTTGGACGATTTAAATAACGGGTCAGATATCTCGAGCATAGAAAGGTCTACGCCTGATACCTCCGCAGACAGAGCTATAGATGCAAAATCTTCATTGAAACTGTTGAGATTAAGAAACATTGGTAGGGTGATAGTTGGATATCTAAATATAAATTCCGTTAGAAATAAATTGGATGCGCTCAGAGAAATAGCTTCACAAAATCTAGATATACTCATGATTGCAGAAACAAAAATTGATGCTTCCTTTCCAACGGGGCAATTTGCCATTGAGGGATTCGCAACTCCCTTTCGATTAGATAGAAATGCAAATGGCGGTGGCTTATTGGTCTATGTCCGAAGTGATATACCCTCACATCAGTTAAATTCTTTCAAATTTTCCGACGGTATCGAATGCATTAGTTTTGAAATAAATTTGAGGAAAAAGAAATGGGTGCTGTTTAGTGTTTATCGACCACCAACTCAGTCACAAGATTATTTATTTGAAAATTTGGGTCGTGCACTCGACCACTACAGTGACAATAATGAAAACTTTAAGTTTATAGGAGATTTTAATATGACTGAAACTGAGGAACAGTTGAAAAATTTTCTGGACCTGTATAGTCTCAAAAATCTCGTGCACGAGCCAACATGTTACAAATCTCAAACAGCAAGATGCATAGATCTTGTATTGACAAATCGAAACAGGAGCGTGCAACAAACTACTACAATTGAAACTGGCTTGTCAGATTTTCATAAAATGGTTGTTACTGTCCTTAAAACCACTTTCCCTAAACAAGGGCCAACTGTAATTAACTATAGAAATTACAAAAAATTCAACGAAATTGTTTTTAGGAATGATTTGCGAGAGGAATTAGGGAAAATAGAACCATCAGATTTGAATTACAGTTCATTCGAAACTACTTTTGATACAGTTCTAGACAAACATGCTCCAATTAAAAAGAAATACGTGCGGGCAAATGACAAGCCATTTATGACTCGTGCTCTGCGTAAAGCGATCATGTTACGTACCAGATTGCGTAATAGATATAACAAAGACCAAACTGTTGAGAATTGGAACAAATTTCGCAAACATCGAAACTCCTGTGTTAAGTTATTTCGAAGGGAAAAAAGAAATTATTACAATAACCTAGACATCTCACTTGTCACTGACAATAAGAAATTCTGGAAAACTGTCAAACCTTTTTTCTCGGACAAATTACAATCTAAGAATAAAATAGTTTTGATTGAAGATGAAACCATTATTTCCAACGATGTGGAGGTAGCAGAAACTATGAACGAATATTTCGTCACCGTGGCGGATTCCCTTGGCATAAATGAAAACTCTAATTACGAAAATGCAACAGCAGGAATAACAGATCCTGTTGATAAGGCCGTATACAAATTTTCGAATCATCCTAGCATTCTAAAAATTAAAGATCACTATCAAAATGCTGGTTCCTTTCATTTTCAGAAAGTTACCCCTGAGGCTGTTGACAAAGAGGTTAGGAATCTAAATCCTAAGAAAGCTACAACGCATAACAATATTCCTCCTAAAATTCTTAAATCTAATTCTGATGTATGTGTAGAACCTTTGACGCAAATCTTTAATGATTGCATAGAAAATTCGTCTTTTCCCGATGAACTTAAGTGCGCGGATGTCACATCTCTTCCAAAGAATGGACCAACCAATACCAGGACTAACTTTAGGCCAATTAGCGTTCTGCCTACGGTCTCAAAGCTGTTTGAAAGAATAATGGATAAACAGATTGTTGCTTATATTGCACCCTTTTTATCGTCACTTCTCTGTGGTTTTAGAAAAGGTTACAGTGCCCAGCATGCTCTCATAAAGCTCTTAGAAAAATTCAAAATTAGCCTTGATGAAGGTGGTAAGGCAGGGGCTGTATTGATGGATCTCTCCAAGGCATTTGATTGCATCAGACATGATCTTTTGATTGCAAAATTGCATGCCTACGGTTTCTCTCGCGAAGCCTTAACACTAATCAACGATTACCTCACAAATAGACAACAAAGAGTCAAAGTAAATGGGTCATTCAGTTCTTGGAAAAGCGTCACACGTGGTGTCCCCCAGGGGTCAGTCTTAGGGCCTCTATTGTTTAACATCTACATTAATGATCTTTTACTCTTTATTCAAAACTCGGATATATGTAACTATGCAGATGATACTACAATCTATACCTGCGATAAGAACCTGAACAATATAACTCATAGGCTTGAAAATGATTGTAGTGTAGCTTTAGAATGGTTTGCCGACAACTTCATGAAATTAAATGCAGCTAAATGCCATCTTTTGGTTCTTGGGCAGAGTTGTGATGATCCTGTTACTGTTAGGATTGGTAATGCTGATATTGTAAATAGTTCTGAAGAGAAGCTACTCGGAGTTCAAATTGATAGCAAACTTTCCTTCGATAATCATGTTTCTAAATTGTGCCAAAAGGCTAGCAATAAACTATACGCACTTGCTCGCATATCCCCATATATGGATCAGAGCAAGCTAAGAACCCTCATGAGGGCCTTTATTACCAGTCAGTTTCAATACTGTCCTTTAATCTGGATGTTCCACAGCAGGCAGCTCAACAAAAAGATTAACAAAATACAGGAAAGGGCTCTGAGAATTACTTACAAGGATGCCGAATCTACTTATAGTGAGCTATTAGAGAAGGACTGTGCCGTTACTATTCATACAAAGAACTTGCAATTACTTATGACGGAGATGTATAAAACTAAAAATGGG
>REGM01000010.1:229975-274733 GCA_004194415.1 Aurelia aurita | reverse complement strand
TCATTTCATTTCATTTCATTTCATTTCATTTCATTTCATTTCATTTCATTTCATTTCATTTCATTTCATTTCATTTCATTTCATTTCATTTCATTTTTATTTATCTAAACAGGGTAAAGTTATCCAATACATATAATAATTGCGCTAATGTGGAATCTCATGAAACCACTGATAATGATACTTCTGCGAATGAGGCCTCTAATGACATTTCTTTGGAAACTATCAGGGCAAAATACCAAAAATGCTTAATCATAGCCTACCTAAATATTAATTCAATCAGAAACAAATTTGAAGTTCTAAAACCACTCATAACTGACAATGTTGATATATTAGCTATTGCAGAGACAAAAATTGATGAAACCTTTACAACCAGTCAGTTTTTACTAGATGGCTCCTCAAAGCCCATCAGGTTTCACCGCAATCGACATGGAGGTGGTCTACTGATTTATGTCAGAGAAGGTGTTCCCTTCAAAGTTATCTGTCTACAAACCACCAAATGACATCGAATGTGGCATAATCGAAGTAAGCCTCAAAAAGCAAAAATGGCTACTTTTCAGCATTTACCATCCTCCGACTCAATCTGAAAAATATTTCTTTGATGAGATAGGAAAGGGGCTTGATTTTTACAGCAGCAAGTACGAAAGTTTCTGTTTGATAGGTGATTTTAACTGTGAGCCTAAAGATAACATTATCAGTGACTTCATGGATAACTATAATTCATCAAACCTGGTCAAGAGCCCAACCTGTTTTAAGTCTGACAGTCCTAGGTGTATTGATCTAATTCTGACGAACAGAAAAAGAAGTTTTCAGAACAGTGCATACGGGACTGTCGGACTTTCATGCCCTGATAGTTACAATACTGAAAGGTGGATATAGAAAAAAGGCCCCTAAGATCATTACATATATAAATTACGCCAAATTCTGTGCTGAGGACTTTAGGAAGGATCTTTGTGATCAGATTTCGTCTGAACTGCAGGATAACGAGGACTATGGCGCTTTTGATGATATTGTTACAAACACACTCAATAGACATGCCTCTCTTAAGACAAAATACTTGCGTGCAAACGATGGCCCATTTATGACTAAGGACTTGCGAAAAGCAATGATGCATCGCAAAAAAATACGCAATAGATACATTAAAAGTAGAACTGAGGAGAATCCTAAAGCATTTAAAACGCAGATAAATTTGTGCGTGAAACTCCTGCGCAAGGCGAAGTGTGATTATTATAAGAACCTTGACCTTGGAGACCTTACAGATAACCGTAAGTTTTTGGAGACTGCCAAACCGGTATTTTCAAATGACGTACAAACATCTTCATCTGTGACTCTGATTGAAGATGGAAAAATGATAACTGAAGACTTAAAGATTGTGGAAATTTTTAATCATTATTTCGCAAATATAACAGAGCGTTTGGGAATTCCGAAGACCAGACACTCCTATCACCGACAAATGGGATAAATGATCCAGTGGAAAAAGCTATCAAAAATATGAAAATCATCCTAGGATTAAAATGATTAAAGAATGCTGCGAACCAGACCAATTTGAATTCAAGCCAATGACTGTCAATGAGATACTTCTACGGATTCAAAAACTTAACCCAAAGAAACCATCTCCCTTAAACAGCATTCCTGCTAAGATCCTCAAACAAAATTCAGACATTTTTGCCGCCCTCATCCAGACAATCTTCAATTCTAATTTGTCAGGATGCTATTTTTCAAAGGAATTGAAAGCTGGAGAGATATCTTCTCTTTTTAAAAGTCTTGATGCTTTTATCAAGAAAAACTATAGACCTATAACGGTTTTATCGTCTGTGTCCAAAATTTACGAGAGGGTTTTGGAGAGTCAAATAAAATGCTCTTAGCTTCCTTTCTCCTCTTCTGTGTGGATTTGGAGAGGGCTATGGAACCCAACATGCACTTGTACGACTTATAGAAACCTGCAAAAAGACATTATATAAAGGGGGTCTTGCTGGAGCACTGCTCATGGATCTTTCGAAGGCTTTTGATCGTTTAAATCACGAACTTTTGATTGCAAAATTAAGTGCATATGGTTGCAGTGTGAGTGCGTTGCGGTTGATCCATAGCTATCTCAATGAGAGGAAGCAGAAGGTAAAGACGAATGGGTCCTTCAGTACATGGAGAGAAACGACGATATGTGTACCACAAGGTTCGGTCTTGGGTCCTCTTCTGTTTAATATATACCTCAATGACCTCTTCATTTTCGTGAAAGATGCTCAAATATGCAACTATGCAGATGATACAACGATTTATGCTTGCGATAGCAACATTGAAAGTGTCATCAAAACATTAGAGAGTGATGCCCTTAAAATTGCAGAATGGTTTCCAAACAACTGTATGAAGTTGATAATGAGGACAAATGCCATCTAATGGTATTTGGTGATAAAAGTAATAACATTTCTTTAAATATCGGTAGTATAACTATAAAAGAGAGCACGGAAGAAAAATTGCTTGGGGTGATTCTGGACAAAAAATTATGCTTTAAGAACTGGTTAAACTGGTCAAAAGCTACATGCTCTCTCAAGAATTTCTTACTTTCTTGATACTGAGTAACTAAAACGAAAAATGAAGGCAGTTATCTTGTCCCAGTTCAACTACTGTCCTCTGGTTTGGATTTTCTGCGATAGAACACTGAACAGTAAAGTTAATTGTATTCGCAAACGGGCATTACGGATAACCTACAAAGATATGAGATCAGATTTTGATACAATGTTACTCAGAGACAATGCGGTCCCAATCCACGTAAGGAACTTACAGCTGCTGATGACTGAGATCTATAAGACAAAATGGGAGCTTAATCCTAGTTTCATGAAAGAGGTCTTCGTCGAAAAAAACACAGTCCGTATGGGTTAAGAAGCTGCCATAATCTACTATTGCCACAAGCGCGTACTACGTGTCATGGCTTGGGAATGATATCGTTTCTTGGGTGTAGATTATGGCACGCACTTCCCAATGACATAAAACAGTCAGATACCCTCTCCTACTTAAAAGTGCACATCCAGTGGAATGTTTTCTTCTCCTCATGTTAATGTTAGATATTAAACGACTTTAAGAGTGAAGAAATGAACTAAATCGGCCGTCCCCTTCTTGTTTTATGGGCGATTGAAAACCCTGCCCCCGGTTCCACGACCGCGCAATTTGGGGTCTGGGACCTATGACGTTTACCCAGGAAAACAAACCTCACATTTGGTTCGAGTCATACGGAAGAATACGAAATTTACACGAGAAATGGCTGATTCCGACTCAGAATGGACAACTTGCGATTCATCAAGTGGCTCTGACTCTGAACTTGGTACAAGCTTGGAGCTGGAGAACCTTAGTATAGAAGGAGAATCTAGTGAAGACGGAGTTGAAACGGTGGGATGTTCTGGCGTAGGCCCACTACCTCATGACGATGAGCCGTTAGCAGACGAGGCCTACCAAGAGTCATTCCGAAGGCAGACCGAAGAGCGAAAAATTTAGTTCACAGCTCTTTACCTACGGCTGAAAGATTGCAAGGAAAAATCTGTTTCACTTCAAAACATAGTAGAATATGTCAAGTCAATTTATGAGGTAGGGGTTTGTTTTAAAAGTTTCTAGAGTACTTGGAAGTTGAGAGCAGCATTCACATTCAGAGATCAGTTTGAGTAATTTAAAATCTCGTGTAAACACCCAGTCGATAGGTACTTCTAAACGTTGAGGTGCTAGACGAACAGAACAAAAAGTTGAAACTTAAAACAAAGTAAAACTGAATTTTCCTTAAAAAAAATTGTTGATCGGATTTGTCGAGGTTGGCAAAAGTTGCGAAGGCCGCCCGATAAAATTTCTATTGTTTACCAAATATTTTGCCCGACTTGGGGTGGATTTTTGCCCGAAAAAAGGCTGATTTTGGTAAATTTTTCCAACGTCCCCCAGCCCCCTGGCTCCTAAACCTATGCCTACATCTAATCAATCTAATCTGTCAAGAGTCAATTCAATGAAAGTTTTGACGAAATTTGCCCTTGCAATCTTTGGTTCCACCTGTCTGAGTATGGACAATCGCTAAAGCAGTAATTCGCTCCTTTGCATGATGAATGCAGATGATGAATAACATAGAAATGAAAACAATTGGTAAGGTCTATTGAATAGATTCATTTCAATAAAGACAATAGAGACAACAAAATTTATTTGCATTACTTAAGCAATATTCCTATTGTCGTCACAATAGCATATCTCTTTGTGCTTTAGTCTCTACCATATTACAAAATCAACCCATTGCCTTCTTCTCTTCTTAGCAACTGGTCGCTCATCGCCATAAAATGTGATTGCATGGAGCACAATTCCATTGTTTATGTCTGGTATACTTCCACAGCCAGCTGCAACGCATCGGTTAGGCATATTCAGATCTACGATTCGGTTGTTATGCCTTCGAAGTTCGGTCGAGTGTCAAGTGAAAGCCTTATACCGGTATTCTTGTTTTCCTGGGTAGACGTCACAACGCTTCTCGGCCTAGACCTCCTATCATGCTACAAAAGCCCGGCCGTGGAACCGCATTTTGCAAAAATCCTCAACTTCAGCAAAGCGTAACTCCAAAACTACAAGTTCGATTTCGAACTGGTTTTCGATTATTAGATTAGATTCAGCAGGTCTATCGTATGAAAACAAAACAAATTGCCGCTGGATGTGCACTTTAAAGGGAAAATCAAAATCTAGAAAGGAGAGGGATGCAATTGTAGGCTATGTAGACCTTTCGTTGCTCAGGTTGGGTTCTTGAGCGGATATAAATTTGATGCACTGTGTGTAAATATAAAAAATGAAAAAAATGTAAATATTAGAAACATTGTAAATATTGTACAAATCTGTTGCCAAGTATTCTGCATTGTATTTTTTTTCTTTTTTTTTAAGAATTTTACTTTGTTAGATAGTAGGTTTGAATTAGCTTGAATCTTATAGCTATTTATATGTATGCCTACTTTAAATAAATCGAAAATAATAATAATAATAATAATACATATTTTTCCAAACTGCCCTGTGAAAAGAAAAAGATATAACTCTAACTTACAATTCAAATACACTAAATAAAATTAGTTAAATACAAAGTAAAAGTAGTTCAAAATAGTAGCAAGGATCTACAAGGGTTCCTTCATGTTCTTTAGTCTTCGAGACAGGATATAAATTGTTTGAAGGTTTTGGATAATTTTGGCTTTGCATCCAGACTCTGGCGTCGCTGTGGGGCAGCAGTTTCTTAAACATTGTGTCTATAATCTGGTAACCACGGAGGAGATTTATCTCCAAAGAAATTTGCCAATATTCTAGCGTCGCTGAGGAGCAGCAGTTTCTTAAATATTTTCTCTATATTCTGGTAACCACGGAGGAGAGTTATCTCCAAAGTCATTTGCCAATATTCTAGCATCGCTGCAGGGCAGCAGTATCTTAAATATTTTATCTTTTCTCTGGTGACCACGGAGGAGTGCTATCTCCGAAGAATTTTCCGATATTCTGGCTATCTTAGAAGAATTTGCCGATATTCTGAAGTCGCTGCGCGGCAGCAGTTTCTAAAAGATTTTGTCTATACTCTGGTAACCACGGAGGAGTGATGCCGATATTCCTGGGTCCCTGCGGCGCAGCAGCTTCTAAAAGAGTTTGTCTATACTCTGGTAACCACGGAGGAGTGCTATCTCTGAAGAATTTGCCCATATTCTGGCCATCTCTGAAGAATGTGCCCATTTTCTGGCTATCTTTGAAAATTTTTTCGATATTCTGGCGTCGCTGCGGGGCAGCAGACTCTTAACCCTATTTTACCCAGGCGATTTGTTTGATATTTTCTCACGGGGGAGGGGGCATTATGGCCCCCTATTTTACTCCATAACTATAACTCCTATGCTGTTGCAACTTACCAGAACGGTACCCTACATCAATTTAACCCTATCCAGACTAGGGGGGCACAAAGTGCCCCCACAGCAAGAAATACCAAAATTTCCCTATAGTTTTATAGTAGAAATTTAAAGAAAACGGACAATTTTCTTTAGGAAATTGAAAGGAAACGGATATTTCTATTTCACTCTTGGGAAATTATGGGAAAACAGTCCGTTTCCTCAAAATTTTCCTTTGAAAACCCATAGTGAAATTCCGTGCCTTTTGATGCATAGCTGAAAATGTATGTTTATCTGTTTATCTACTCCAGCAAGTTACAAAAACAGTTCAGCATGGATACATCATGTTTTGATCATTCAAAACGTCGAGAGAATGGTAAAATAATCCAACTCAAGCTTAAATTTTGGACTAATCCATTGTGTTTGCTAATTTTTCCGACTTTTTGGCGAGAATTGAGGGGCAGTTCCCCCCCTCCCAAACACCCCAAATTTCCGCGGTTTTGACTAGGAATCTGAAATGATATATTCACGAAGATTCAGGAGATCCCCACCGATAAAACAACGAGATTCTTACGAACTTTGTTAAAAACTGCTGAGGAACTTTCAGTTTTCAATATTTGTTAATTTTAAGAAAACTTTGTTAAAACATTTGTCAATACTGTAAGTGTCAAGACATATTTTCCTTGAGAATCCTACGAAATTAAGGCTGCAAATCACATAAGTTTGTTAGCTTCTTTTAATCCAGGCAGCACAATTTCTAAATATTTGCAAAATTGAGCCTACAGTTTCTTATGTTATTTTTCTTAGGTTATTGTGGCCTTCGAATTTCCCCTTTGAAGTTATTTTCAATTGCTTCAACATTCTTACGAAATTTGCAAACCTCACCAGATTTCTAAAACCAGAGTTTTTGACAAACAGATTTCTCAGTTCTATTTCTAAATTAGTTTTGTTTCATCTGTAAAAAACTTATTACTGATCTACAACTTCATCTCCCTCAACAAGACTTTTTTCAGATCGATTGTTGTGGCCTTCAAATTTTTCTCTTTGGTGCTATTTTCAATTGCTTCAAGTCCTTCAACATTCTCACGAAATTTGTAAAGACCGATTTCACAGTTGCACTTTTCAATTTGTTGTTAATTACCTGCCAAAATGCATGCCTCTTCTTACGAAGTTTTTAAAACATCGCCACATTTCTAAAACCAGAGTTTTTGAAAAGCGGATTTCGCAGTTGCATTTTTCAACTTGTTATTTATTACCTGTCAAAATATCATTTCTGATCCACTACCGAATCCCCTTCAAAAATACATTTTTCCAGACAGATTGCAATGCTTCCTTCGAATTCATGTGTCACGGATGTTGAGATAAATGCATTAAAACATTGCTTGAAAGTCGAAATAAAAGCCGGTGAAAAAGTACAAAGTGGCAAAAAGTGGCCATCATGGGTTCATGGATACGAGGTTCAAATTATTTGCAGGTCCCTAGGTCAGCGGAACTAGAGCGTATATCAGTTCATCAAGTAGCGAAACTACGACATGTAATAAGTCTAGGTCAGCGGTTGAATCGAATGAAAGCTATGCTGTGCTCGGCAAAATAAATACCTTTTCAGCCATAACTTTGGAACCACATGTTCTATAATAATGAAACAAACTTCGCTGGTCTCCTCTTGAGAAGGGCTTTCATTTGATTTGGTATATAGTTAATTGATTTTTGATGACGTCATCAACAATTCGTTGTTGCGCTATTATCTGATGTAGTTTTGTCACATCGAAAGATAAAGAGCCGAGGTTTTGTGACTTTTCCTGAAATCTAATAGGCTAATTAAATTTTTTTTTCAAAATGGTAGACACTGATCAAGTGACCAACATCTTATCGACACGTGGTCTGGAGGTAAATTAAAGAAGTGAGTCTAGTTTATGCCAAGATGATCAGAGATCATCAAGAATGCTACCATTCGATTGCTTTTGATGAGAGCTTTCAGATGATGTATAATGTTATTCATGTTGGATGACGTCAGCAATTTTAAATGTGATTACGTCATCAAAGTTTATGACGTCATATAATTAATAACAAAGGTAATATATAAACTTTTATTGTCAAATATGGTTCTTTCGATCATTTTTAATGATTTTAAGGCATTTCAGAGTATTTGAATCAGTAATTAGGGCTCCTAATGAAAGAAAGAAAAACTGGTGTAACTAAATAATGAATAAATGAAACAAATAATGAGTTTAAATAGATATTATATTGCTGATTATTACTTCTTGGTGATTTGTGATACATTCTAGAGCAATTATGGAAGGAATTATTAAATAAAACCTTAAATATTGCTAATTTTGCCAATAGTTAGAGAATATCGCATTTTTCAGCCATTATGACGTCATAGTGACGTCATGGATGTAATGAAGAATAAAAAAAGTGCCTCATTGAGTAGATTTTGTTACTGTGCACCATTGTACCAAGTCTCACCCTCATATCTGCATTATTAACGAAGTTATGAAGGGGGCACTTCCGGTACTACAAGGGTCCAAAAGCCCGGTATTAATAGGTTAAGCTTCATTTTTGGATAAATTAACAATATCATACGATGCATCAGGTCTTCTTATGTACATCTAGCAATTTTTTGCGATTTTGTAGACCAATTTTTAACCAATTTTAGGCAAAAAGTTATTTTTTTCGTGAACAAAATAAATAAATGCTGACATCAGCATAGATATTAATGATACGAAGCAAAAACTTTAAAATAAGAATATTAAGGATATAATCTTTGTATGTTTCAAATCTGATATCATTATAATTAATTGATTTCAAGATACAACACGTCAAAGTCCTGATGATTTTACACCTAATTTAGCAACATTTGCTGACGTCAGCATTTAACCACGTGACATAAACAAAAACAAAAGACGTCATCTTGTTTTCCATATCTTGTTTGTTAGTTGTGCTAAGTTTCCAATCTCTAGCACTTATAGTTTTGAGAATAAAGAGGGGGGGACAATGTGCCCCCCTTAGTCTCCCCAGAGTTTAAAAAGCATACAATCAGTTACAAAAGTGTTGAGCCATTGTAAAAAAAGGGATTTTTCTTGCCTTGCGTCCCCCCTCCCCCTTTGCAATGTTGAGACCGGTCTAGAAAGTTGTCTTTTATGACCTTTCATTAGAAAACTCACGTTTCCTCCGAAATAACATAGCAATGGGGGGATGGGGGGGGGGGCAAAAATCCATCTTTTTCCACAATGTCTCAACACTTTTGCAACTGATTGTCTGAAAATGATCTAACTTTAAATTGATGTAATTTCTTTCCGCGTTGGGATTTTTTGTTGGGACTTGGTGAAAGGTAAGATCGCTGTTAGATAAAGGCTTGTGTGTTGTTTTATTTGAGTTTCTCGCCTAAATAAGTCATTAGACAGCATAGGTTCCAAATCTTTAAATTGGCGTAAAAAGGTTGGTGTAAAATTCAGTGACATATTTCTTTGAATCAAATGGCTTGCAAGAAACTTTAGCTTCTTTGCTATAACTCTACCATTGGACTTTTCAGAAATCTTGAATATTTTCGAAATTACAGCGTATTTCTAAATCGCAATCATCAAATTTCTAAATCGCAAACTAGAAGAGTGAAAGACTTTTGCTTGATACCATATTGTAGACGTTCATAAACTTTGTTTTTCTGGAAAATTATTCGATGTTTTCTCAAAAAGTTTAGAAATTACGATGGTTTTAAGTTTTTTTCAAAATTTTTCTTGAATTCTTAAAAAAGAAGAAAAGCACTCTAATTCTGAAAATATCAAAGATTTCTGAAAAGTCGAACGGTAGAATTATTACAAAGTAGCTAAAGTTTCTTTGAAGCCATTCCATTCAAAGAAATATATCACAGAATTTTACACCGACCTTTTTAAAGATTTGGAACCTATGCTTCATTAGACACATTGTTGAAAATTGACGATTTTTCCCCAAATCAGACAGTGTCAATGCTTATGTACAAAAAGGGGCGAGGCATTCTGGAAATTCGTTTTAATCAGCCAATATTTGGGAAATGATATAAGCATAGCATTAAAATTACATTGTAGCCTTAAATATTTAGTGGGAAAGGGTCCGCTGGAAATACAGGTGATTTTCACAGTGAGGACACTCAATTCTTGGCCGGGTCCCATTTTGAACAAAAGCCTATCTATTCATTTAGGCCGTAAATATTTTCAGTCATATTTTGGGAAGAAAAGAAGGTCAGGATAGGAGCGTAAGCCATGAGCAAAACCTTTCTTACTGAGCAGAAACTAGAAACTTTTCAACAATTTTCTCTCCAATTTCATAGTTATTTGAGAAAGAGCTATTTTCAGTTAAAAACACGTTTCTTGCGCTGCAAGTAATTTCTGCAGATTTTCAAATTTATTCCTCTTTGCAGGGACTGAAAATCGAATTTTGTGTCTTACAGCAGCCGTTTAAGCATGCAAAACTTCTGCAAGGCATTTTGTTGTATCTTGAAACCAACATTGCAATGAGAAAAGGACTAGCGAAGCCTACGGATCACACAGAGGGGCCAACAACTGCACAAAGTTGACCCCCTCTGCTGCATAGATGAGACCTTTGATCTGACATTATTGTCTCTTCTGACATAGTAGCGCATATAGAAACCTTGCAAATCAATGTTCAATAAAAGTAGAATGACAAGAAACTATGAGATGAAATGGTCAATGGGATTACATTGGACCGAACCGGGGCGAGGGCCTATGGATCAACTAACAACAAAATGTCGTGCTTAAGCAAACGGGTTCCTATATAAGATAAATCCTTCACTTGCCTATCCTCACATCTAAACTTGACATTTGAAGCCGTTCCAGCCGAGTGAAAAGATCCAAATTCAGCTTATCACTATTTGTATTGGTTACGTCATTATCAAATCTGATTTAGGCCAAACCATAGCTGACGAAGCTCATCGAATCTCACTTGAGCAGTGCGAGTGAAAACAGCCGTAATTTTCATTGCAGCGTAGTATTGTAATAGTTTAGATTTTTTACATGAAAAAGAAGGGATTTTTGCCCCGAGGGCGGGGCATTTGAGGCAATTTATTATTTTCTTGCCGGGCTTTTGAACGATTTTTTTGATAAGGGGCGGGGAATTTGACAACTGAAAATGGGAAAAAATCAAATGCCCAGAGGTGGCCCGGGGGGTGGATGTCCGGGTATCGATTTGACTATTGCACTAGTATTGCTGCCGCGTCCGTTGTCTCTCTGCTTGGTTTCTGCTGGTTGATGATGGAGATTTATTTTGGATCTCTGTCGTCAGTCTGGTGGGAGCCGGGCGTGGGGGCGGGGGCTGCGCTGGTTGCTGGATCGCGGGAGGAATTCCCAGTCTATTGGTTTTATGCACTTTTTCTTTTATTTTTCATAGTTAGATTTGACAGTTTAGTTGTATATATTTATTGTAAGTAATTCTTAGATGTTTTTAACCCGTATATTTTGTAAGTTTTTATGTGGAGGGCCCCTTGAAAATCAGCCATTTGGCTGAAGGGTCTCCCTCCTTAATAAATTGAAATATGAAATATAAATAAAATATATGAAATATAGTATACACAGTACACGAATTCTTTATAAGAAAAATATACCCCCGTTCATATGAAATGGTCAATGGGATTACATTGGACCGAGCCGGGGCGACTGACTGTATAGAAGCTCGACTGATTGTATTTTGCAACTGATTGTTGTCTGGATATGGTTAAAAGGGTAATTACAGAATTTCGTTGTATTTGATCTCGTGGGTCGTTGCTAGGCAACAAAAAAGTGGCAAGCGGTCAAACATATACCTGATGAAGAGTTAAGCTCTTAGTATATGAGATTTGAGATTTTAAATATATGCGATTTGATATACCTGATGAAGAGTTAATCTCGAAAAGTTGTATTTATTCATATTCTTCGTACACGTCGTATATTTATTGAAATTACTGTTATCCTGGTCAAACATAAGCTTCAGTACTGAAAACAAGAAAGCACTAATTATTTTGGATTTTAATGATTAAAAAAAATAGGATCCATATGAAAACAATATTATTGTCCATCTATCAAAAGTAAGTTTTCGAAAAATTTTAATTATTCATTATAAATATGACGTAATCAATATGAGTGACGTCATGGACATTATTTTTTGCTAATGTAAGAAAATATGGAAAACTTATATATCAAATGAAAATAATTATTAAGGTTTTTGTGATTTTCTTTGTTACCACTCTCCAAATAAGGGATTGTTCTTGTCACGTCACTTCAGTTATGACAAAGAAACATTTAAAATTTGATAGCCTATTAAAATTTAGGAAAAATCAGTAAGTTTCAGCATTTCAGCTTTTTTCAGCTAAGAGCTATAGTTCATGATTCAAGTGAGGGGGCCATAATGGCAAAATAGGGTTAAAGATTTTCCCTTGTAAAATAGGGTTAAAGATTTTGCCTATATTCTGGTAACCACGGAGGAGCGACTATCTTTGAAGAAGTCACTTTTGCCGATATTCTGAGAATTGCGAATGAGCGGCAGAAGCAGCGTTGATTGCTTATGCCTAGTTGTAAAATCGTTGAATTTAACGCTGTTCAGACCGGGGGCAATATGGCCCACATCAAACTTGTTTTAATAGAATCTTAGCCATGAAAGATGTGACTTTGAAACTTCTTGACTTTTATCAAAATTTAATAGGCTACATAATTATCAATTTTTTATTGTCTATTGTTGTGTCACGTGACCTCTGTATGCCCTTTTTTAGAGACCGGTCACAAAGAAAATCGTAAATCATCTGTTATTTTCTCCCCAGTAGCATATAATACAAAGTTATATATACCATGCGATTCGTCTTGAAGAGTGCTTTCATTTGAGAGATAGTTTGTTAATATCTGCTTACATCAGCAATATCTATGACGTCATACAACTTGATGACGTCATATTTTGAATAAATTAGTATATTATTCATGAAAATATGCTCGAAATGGTGTGATCATGAATTGAGATGTCTAATTTCACTGATTAGAAGTCAAAAAGTATAATATATCACTGTAACTATTGTCTCCATTCTATTTAGTGTTCGTAAATTGGACGTAATTAGCCATAATTAGCAGATGCAATTTTCAAAATTCAAATTATCAATTAAAATGTCTTTATAGACTCATAACCACCACTTTTGCAGCATTATTAGCTACATATCTCTAACAAATCAGCAAATATCTGGCGTTTAAGAACAGTCGCTTGTTTTCCTTGATTTCAACATTGTATTTGGTTTCCTAGCCATGAATAACTATTGCTATCTTTAGATTATCCTTTGGTTCCTAATGCAATGTGCTAAGTGTCATCTTCATACCGTTTCTCTTTTCTGAAATAAACAGGGGGGCCAAAATAGCCTCCCCCTTCGGACCAAAGTAGTAAAAATTTTACCCGGGCAGAATAGGGTTAAGTTTTTTTTGTAAATCAGCTTGTGGTGAAGATAAAGTAATAAAGGTAGGCTCAAATGAAAGCTCTAATTGTCCTCTACACATCAGTTATTGAATTTGGTTGCTTACAAAGGAGAGGTGAGCATTTTTTCCCCTGCTCTGGCTCTTGCCTATAATATATTCTGTTGCCAATTTTTTGGCTAGCTCTGCGACCATGGATGCTTTTTCATGGGCAATGAGAAAATACTTCAGTCATCTACTTTGCCAAGTTTCAGGTTTACATCTAGTTTAGGCGTAGGGCAAAGTGAGACAGATTGTGGCTAAATGGGTCATATGGATTTTTTGCATCTAAAGAGGAGGTAAGATGTACAGTGTCTCTAGTTCTATCCTAAACAAGTTGTGTTTTCGATAATTGATAAATTTTGTATCAAATGAATTATAATAAGTAGTAGATCAATGAAAATCACTGGCCCATTTACCTGCTCAGACACATTTTGCCCCCTGCCTACCCTACTACTGTGATGCCAATGGACTTACCTCAAATGCAGAGTTTTGAGCCACAGGTCAATTATCAAGCAGAGTCGAAGCAATTGTTCAAAACATCAACTACTTATTGCAAACCATGTTACTCATTTATCCAGCCAGTAACACTCCAGTAACGTGATTCAAAACCAAATGAAACCATAAAGAATCCCAAGTGACTACAATTCCCCCTAACCTTATCTTGCCTAGCCTTAAGGGTCCTCGACAAACAATTTTGATCACAACAGTTAATGGAACTGGGCCATGAGAGGGGGAAGGCTTCAGCTCAAATCCGTTAAGAAATGAGTTATTGTGAAGAAAATTGAAATAAGAAATATTTTATTTGAACTTGATCTCTGTAAGGCACGAGAAACAAAGCAAAGACGGAATATTTTTCTTGATTTATGTACTTTAATTGGAAAAAATGGTTAACAGTGATCACTCAACCTCGAACCCAGGGTAACAATGGGCGGCCAGTTGTTACCCTGGTACCTACCAGACTCTTTCGTGGTTTTCATTGGCTAATACTAAACAATGGGCTCTTTGCATAAATTAACTGCACCTGTATAGCAGACTTACTACATTCGACCGAGAATTTGTCTTTTTGATGGAAAGTTGTAAGGACCTAAAAATAATGCAATTGTAATAAGTCTAACCGGGAAGTTTGTTTTCTACTCCAGTTAATAGGCCTAAGGATGCAAAAGCCAAAATTAGTAAAAGTTCTCGTCTTCACAAACAAAGAGAACGGTTCGTAAGAAGGTGTTTATTTTTCTCTATTGCAAATGGAAAGAGCCTAATATCTTTCTTATCATTAACAATTTCCCTGCCCCTAAACCAAGAGCTCCTTGCAAAGATATCTGCACTTATGCACGAGTCAAATCGATAATTTGATCAAGTATGCGATCCCAGGGGCGGGGAATTTGATCCAAAATTGAAAAAGAGGTCGGGGCATTTGACAACTTATAAGAAAAATAATAAAAATATACCATCTTTATAAGAAAAATATACCCCCGTTCATAAGAAATCCTAGTCCTAGTCAGGAGTCTTAGAAAGGTTAAGAAACTCATCTAGTGAAAATCTTATTTGTTAAGAAACTTGCAAAAATTTATATCAAGTTAACTGTAAGAGCACAACATCTTCCACATGATTGAGATAAGAGATAAGAAACTGTTACAACGTTTTGACAGATAAGATTTCAGATGAAATTGCAGAAACTCTAAGAAACTCACATATGCTAGAAATCATTTTCTGATAAAAATGCTTATAATAGGAAACTGTTGTTGACTTTGGTATATTCTCACTCGTTATCTGCGCCAAAAAGTTGCCACTTCAAAAAACCTTAGTGCTACTGGATGGATTTGAATGAATTGAACTGTTGCGACTTTTCGTAAATTCTGCTGAGCACAGAAAATACAGCTACAAAACATTGACAGAATTTTGTAAGGCTAGGACTTTCAGAGAGCTGATTGGATTTAGCAATTATGTTCTTCCACAAATCCTGTAGAAACTACAAAAAGACTCGCAATAAACCCAAATAATGCAATACACCTTCATTATGAAGGAAAGAAGTCGTCTAAAACTGTTGCAAGTCCCAGGTAAAGAAGTGTGTCAAATAGTTCACGAAGTTGTAACAAATATGTAACGCAATGTATCAGAAGATTGGAAGAATTTTCTAAAATCACTATAAGGGCTGCAAATTGAGGCTTCTCGTTGGGTTCACCGATGATGAAATCTGAAGGCTGATACTAACGATGGTATTGAGACTACGGAACACTTTTTTTTGCTCTGCCCCTCCTTAGAAGTTGAACGTCGAAATCTTCTCGCTGGAGTTTTTGAATTACTGCAACCTTTTGGATATATTGATCCTTCAAATGAGGTTCTGACGCAACTTTTACTATATGGTGATAAAGATCTCCCAAAGGACCTCAACAGAAATATACTCGAGTTGACTCTAAATTACATCCACACAACTGGTCGATTCGATTAAGATCAACCATAAATCTAGATAAACGTCACTCAACCACCAAGTCCATTTTCGTAAAGTCTCTTGTCGCAGAGTCGCGTCCATCTATTCTTTTGTACGCCCGTTTCGCATTTGATGTTAGGCTTATATAGTTCAAATGACTATCCATCTCGTCTACACGACCCGAGCGATGGGGACCCTGGGCGGGGAACAGTGACGGGGATGATTGTTGTCGTTGTTGTTCTCACGGCAGGGGCTCTTGATTGTTCAACATTATTACCTATTTTGGCCTGACGTCCAATGTGAAACCGGCTCAAGTATTTAATTGTAGAAAACAGTCTTTATATTTAGTATTTTGTTATTGTATGATTGTAATTAGTTGTATGTTAGGTTTATGTTTAATCCCAGGGGGTAGTCATGCTATTTTGCTCCTCCTGGTACCGTCCTCGTAGTGTAGTATAGTAGATTGTAGGTAGTGTCTTAGGTAAATTTAGTTGTAAATTTTTATATTGAATAGAAAAAAAAAAAGAAAAAAAAAGGCTGATATCAGCTACTACAACTTACTTCGACATTATCTTTTCTCGTTGAACGATGCATTCTTATGCATCCAAATTTGCTGAAGTGTGCTTCTGATAATAATAGCCAACTACAGGTAAATAATTTCGTGACACTCTGGTCAAGTTCAGATTAAATTGTCTCGACTCGTTTCTATTTAACGTCTTCTAATTCTGGTTACAACTTTGCCAAAATCCTTTGTGAAACTTTTCAATGGCTGATCTTGAACAGCGAAAGCTGCGAGCATATGCAGCCTCAAAATACGTTGAAACAATAGATGGTTGACGATTTTGTTTCACACCGATGTTCAAATTTTGATAATCATTTATATTTGCTGTGAATGAAACTGATTTCAAGTGAGACGTGGCATGGTCGTTCAACGGAAAGAGGTCATTCTAGTGCCAGACACCAATGTCTCAAATAAAAACAAGCGACAAGAATTTCGGTTGAATAAATCCCTAATAATTTTTGAAGTAATCCTCAATAGTTAACTTGAAGATAAATACCTTGTTTGCTGATATTGGCGCATTAAGAGCTGAAATATTAATCTTGAAATTCCAAATTTTCCTCCACCTCCAAACCAGATCTTTTAGGTTTTGGCTTATACTGCAAACACGCTGTTTAGGGGAATCTCCTCGATCATAGACATAGCATAGTAGTTGTGAACAAGGACCCATGCTTTGGCACACATTTGAATAGAAATTTGAAAGCTGAGAATTGATAAACATGTTAATGCATATAGTCACCAAGGACTAGCTTTCTTCAATCAAAATGCACCTACAAAAACACTAATCCAAGTGCGTGATCATTTTTAACGATCTTTTCCGTGGACATTAGTATACGATTGCTTGTTTCGTAATGATTCCAAGATAGATGATACAAAATGCATTTCATTCAAGCAATAAAGATAGCATGAAATAATTTATTTTCACACCCAAGTGAACCATTTCGCTGATGGCTATCTTTTATTAGACAGAAGAAATTTGAACATTGTGTAGAATGAAGAAAGAATGTCTCTTCGGGACTAAATTAATGAATCTGGTTGTCAAGTTAAGTTTAGATTTCTATTCAAATACGTTCCTAACCACGAGGCTTCTTGCTCGTATTTCGCTATGATTCAGAAGATTCCCAAAACAGCGCATTTGCAGTATAGGCCAAAACCTAAAAGCTTTGGTTTGGAGGTGGAGGCAAATTTGGACTTTCAAGATTAATATTTCAGCTCTCCATGCACCAATATCAACAAACAAGGTATTTATCTTCAAGTTAACTATCGAGGATTACTTCAAAAATTATTAGGGATTTATTCAACCGAAATTCTTGTCGCTAGCCCGGATCAAATCTGTTGCGTTTTTTTTGGGACACCCGGTATATGAAATAATTAGTATATTATGATTGAAATTGATAAATTAACAATTAAAGATCACTTTCCTTTAGTTTATATGACTAAAACTTAGTTAAAAATGCTAATATGGCATCAACAAATACTGGTGTATCATGTATGACATTGATTGACAGTTATTATAACAAAAGAATTCACAAAATAGAATTTTTGGTAGTTTTTATCAAGAACAATGAATATCTATCATATCTATAGCTTCAAAGTTGTTTTATTTACAATTTTGCTCTCACAAATTTGAGTTTCTAGGAGAAGAATCAAAATCAGCAAATTTCCATTGTTTTTGCATTGTTTTTTAAAATCACAATTCGCTTGGTAATTATGTGTACCAATTTGTGTTGCCGTAGCTATCACGTTTGCTGAGAAAATCCTGGGGGGGCTTCCCCCCCCCCATGAGAAAGTAGTACTTGATTTACTCATGTAGAATAGGGTTAACGAATGATCAATAGGTCAATTTCCCAAGGTCGATTTCCAGAGAATTGGAAAATTGCGAGGGTCTCGCCTATCTACAAAGATGGCTCCACTGAAGATAGATCTAACTATAGACCTATTTCTGTGCTTCCTGTCGTTTCTCGATTATTTGAAAAAATAGTCTTTGATCAGGTATTTAATTACTTTACTGAGAATGAATTTTTCTACTCAGACCAGTCGGGTTTCAGGCTCTGTCACTCCGTATTGTCTTGCTTACTAAAGTGTACAAATGACTGGTATCTCAACTTTGACAAAGGGCTCTTTTCTGGAGTTACTTTCATCGACTTAAAGAAAGCCTTTGACACTGTTGACCACGATATTCTCATAGCTAAGTTGCGTCTCTATGGGGTTGAAGGCATGGAGCTTGACTGGTTCATATCATACCTAAGTAATAGGAAGCAATGCTGTAAGGTAAATGGCAACATATCCAAAATACAGGACATCAAATNTGAAAATCAATAAATAGTTAAGGAGTATAATATTTTTTATCAATACACTTTTCTCCAAATAACAAACCTGTGCGACCATAGTTAAAGGAAGCTTGAACACATACCCCTAAGATTTCTGCTCATTTGGCTTCCCTGAAACGTTTGGTTTAGAAATATCTGTGTCAACCATTTCAAAGTCTACGCGTATTCTGCTTATAAGAAACTTAACTCTCAGATTGCTAAAAATTAAGAAACTCCAGTATCGGGAAAGAATTATCTAAGAAACTATTTATTCTAATCAAGGAAATCCTTAGCATATTTTTTACTTCGTTTTCGTTTGTTTCCTGTATCATATTACTCGGAAGGTACTTGATTAATGTCTAAACATTGGAAAGGCTTCAAAAAACTTCGTTTTGAAATGTTCACGAGGGCACAGGAAGTAAACACGAAGACTGTTATCTGTAAGAAACTCTGAGCACTCACAATCTGATAATTTTAAGAAACTTTCAGTAATGGCTCAAAATTAGTGGTTTATTATAAAAAAAATACGTGTATTCTGGTACAGAATTTATAGAGCTATATTTGTACCAGTTATATTTGAGTTTTCTTGGTAAAAATGATGGACCTATAAATCAAGTCTTTTCTTCTACTATACAATTTCAGTGGCCTTTGTTTGTATACCGGGTGAGTCAGAAAAAAAAATCCCCGCTTGAAACGCCATTGCTTCCTAGATATCAAGGCAACAATATTGGTAAGAATATTGTTTAACCCTATTTGGACCAGGTTGAAATTTTAGAGTTTTTGACCGGGATGGGGCGTTTTTCGCCCCCCCCCCCTCTTTTTTCCAAAATTAAAAGAGATATAACAATGAAACTTTCTCCAATTGTTCCTTGGACAATAAGCTTTACAAATATAACAATAGAGTTTAATTAGTCACATGGTTCATTGCTAGGCAACCAAAAACAATAGGAAATTGACCAAAATTGAGCTACTGACATATAATGCAAAATTCCTCTAGATTAACATGAGATAACAGGCAAAATTGTAGCTAAAAGTAGCAAGTAAGAGTAGAGGAAGATATTTACACCAAAATTTCTCAACTTAGATTCCAACTCTTGTTAATTTAGAGCAATTAGCAAGTGAATAGACTAATTGAGATATCTATTGTCATATATGTTCTATTTTTAGGCTTCTAAATAGTGAAATTAGTTAATAAAAAGTACCCTGATACTGTTTTCTGCATGTTTGGGATATATCACACTAATTTATTCAAACTATGACGTCACAAAGATAAATGATGTCATGAACATTAAAATTTGCTGATGTAAGCAAATATAAACAAACTATATATCAAATGAAAGTACTCTTCAAGACGAATCGAATTGTGCATATAACTTTATGATTAGCGTTAGTTGTGAGAAATTAGTGAGCTTTTTATGATTTTCTTTGCGACCTGTCTCCAAATAAGGGCATCTGAAGGTCACGTGGTGCAACAATGGACATTGAAAATTTTAACATTTGGTAGCCAATTAAACTTTAGCAAAAGTCAAAGAGCTGCAGTTTCATACCTAAACTAGCGGCGGAGATATTTGAGAATTTCTGGTAGGGGGGGGGGGGGCGAAAAAGGCCCTCCGGTCCAAATAGGGTTAATAGTGGACATGCTCAAATAAATTTTAAATTTTACCTGACTGAAATCGGCCACTCCGTTCTGAAATCATGAAGGATTTTCTCAAGAAAGCCGCTCCAAGAATCCTTCAAAAACGGCATAAAATCACGACCAAATTTCCCTCATTTTTCTACCTTTACAGCAATGGCTTTTACATGCTTTTGAACGTGCTATCCCTTTAGGAGAATGAAAGTTTCCGCTGGGAGCATAAAAATATCATTCCGGATGATTTCATCCTTCCAAGACGATAAAACATGTTAAAACGTGTTGAAGTCATTGCTGTAAGGCAGAAATATTTGGAAAATTTGCTTGTGTAGGCCTATTTTGAAGGTTTCTTGAAGGGGCTTTCTGCAGAAAATCGCTCATAATTTCAGAAGGGAGTGCCGATTTAAGTCAGGTAAATTTTAAATTTTATTTGAACATGTCCAACCGTTAAACAATGTATTTTTCAATATTATCGTTATGATATCCAGGTAGCAGTGGCCTTTCAAACGGGGATTGTTTTTTCTGACTCACCCGGTAGGTACTTTGTATAAGAAACCTAGTATTTGATCCAGTATTGAAAGTTTCTTTTTGCGTAGTGTTATTGAATGATATTATTTGCCACTAAATAAATTCATAACCTAAAGAGACGTGTTCCTATTTCTAACTCTGGAGTGAATATGACAATTAAAACTAGATTGTACGCCTGTCTATATCCTTGCAAGAAAACGGTGACAAAATTAAGAATACGACATAGGTTTTAAAGTTTCATTAACCTGTAAGTAAATGTCTGGAATCCAGACAATCCAGAGAGCAAGGCACTCTCTCCCTTCTCCTTATTATCCTTGTCTTCACGTTGCTCGTTGCTCAGCTTACTTGAAAAGCGCGCCCTTCTGCTGCATACAAGTGAGGCTAATGTTTGGAAATTGCTCTTAGGCTCCCCCCTGACTTGACACGCGAGGGAGATTATAAGACCTAATGTCTCGTTCAATTCCTATCCTGACCAACACCCCCAGGTATTTGCACCAAAACTATTCCCGGCCCCCGGCATTTGACTGTCAATTTGTCCCCGTCCCCGGGGCATTCGACAACACCAGGAGCTCGCACATTATACTGGAACTACTGGGAATATGGCATGTTCTCAGTGCCCAGCCCCCGGGCATTTGCCAAGAAAATTTCCCCCGCCCTCTGGCATTTGCGCAATCAATTTTCGTCGACCCCCAGGCTGCTCGGGGGAGATGGTCAGGGTAGGAACTGAACGAGACATAACGCTGACGTCAGCAACAGGACGCGACCATTGTTCTCGATCTCAGGAATATTACTGGACTTGACCAAGTCGTCTTGTAAGAAAGAAAGAGACGACTTGTGCCGAACAGTGCACAGCTTGATAGCCGGCCGTTTTTTGGGCCAGCAGGCGGTACCTTTGATCAAGATTTTTGACCAATAGTAGAGGAGACGGTGATTTTATCAAAAAGAAAATAACGGGGGCCAAAATGAATGTAATAGGACCCAACGCACTTGTGTATACAGTAGGAGTACAAGAACAAGTAACCCCCTGGTTTTTTATTTCTTGCAGTTGGGTCCTATTACAAATTTCGGGTTAAGTGAGGTCACGCACGGCCATGAATAATTAATGAGGAGCTGTTCAGCACAAGTCGTCTCTTTCTTTCTTACAAGACGACTTGGGCAAGTCCAGAATCTTACGAGCTGTGGGAGAAAATTTCTTTGAGGATGTGGTTTGGCTTCTTACCCATCTTTCTCTTTAGATTAAAGTCGATCATAATCATCATAATCATAAACATATTCACAGTTGGTTTATTTCTAGTTAACAGAAACTAATTAACACCAACTATCTACAGTCTATACAATATACAATATAACAGAAAAAGATAAAACATTAAGTCCCTAAATTAAGTGAAAATGTAGCACGTACAGTTGTTGCCATCCCAGCAACGTATTTCTTTTTTTAATTTCATGAGAGAAGTTGTCAATTTTAAGTCATCACTAAGGGCATTCCACAATAGACTCCTTCTAAAAGATAGTGAATTTATTCCGTAGCCCTGAGAAATCACCGAGGGGAGCTTGCCTAGATCCTTAGTACGAAGGTTGTAGGGAACATCTTTCTTAACAAAAACTTCCCACATGCATTCAGGATTGAGATGACAGATTGATTTGTAGATTTCAACCATGAGATTTTTTAGGTTCTTTTTATGCATTGTCGTTGCTTCACCCCTATCTAAAAGTTCCTCAAATGTGGTATAAAGTAAGACATTACTATCGTCCTGAATATAAAAAAATGATATTTCTATTTAAAATGCTTTATGTAAGGTAAACTAGCAAAAGTTTCTTGCAAATAAGCTTAAAAAGTGACTTACAAATAAGAATGGTCATTGTGGAGTAATGTGATGAAGTGTGCAGCCATCATTGAACAGTTTCGTTTGGAGACCTCAGAAAATGTGCTGAGGTCACGTGATGCCAACGAGTTACCACGTGTTTCCAACGATGTTCCAAACGAGTTTCCATAAAATGTATAGGGATTATAGTAGACTTCAACGAGTCACCACGAGTTACCATCATAAATAAAAAAATATATAGATCTATATTTTTTTATTTATGATCGTAACTCGTGGTAACTCGTTGAAGTCTACTATAATCCCTATACATTTTATGGAAACTCGTTTGGAATCTCGTTTGAAAACACGTGGTAACTCGTTAAAAAATTCTCATTAATATGAAATTAATGCCTAATTTTAAAATATCTGGAAGGATAAAACAAAAAGCAGCCTAACTAGCAAAACTGTGAAGCGCAATTCACACTTGACGCCTCATTCTTGGCACATTTGAGAAAAAATGAAGTGCGGCAATGCGACAGATGTTGATCAATTCAACTTTGCCACACGCACCGTATTGCACTACAAAATAACCTCAAGTGTGAATTCAGCTTCAAGTTTTCATATATTCACAAGGGGAGCTTGAATCCTTGGCTTTTCTCTGCCCCTCCCATACACTATTTTCATGACTTAAAGAATATGTTTCACATAAGAGTTAATTTCTTCATGTAAAATTACATAAAAACTGAATTTGGTAGAGAAAGAAAAATTTCCGAAACTTTTCTAAGTCTAACATTTCTTAAGACAATCCTTAACAAAATATATTGAGACCAACAAATAAAATCCCAATATTTCAGTACTCCCTTGTCTCTACTGCAGAAAAATCATTTTTTCTTGCCCCTGTAACATCCCCTCCCCCCTCAGTCAATGTTGTAATTTTAAGCAATGTTTCCAAAACAAATTTACATCCAGTCACACTATAATCAAACCAAACAACATTGACTGAGGCGGAAGGGGATGTAGTCTCACAATTTTTGTGAAGGATTGTAGATAGCAGGTGTTCCCCTCATAAAGGGCCCAAGATTGTGAGATCTAGATGGCTGATTCTATATCTTGCCTCGATGTCATTTTCACTGATCAACCGANAAATTCATATATAGTACCTTAAAGGAAAAGGAAATTATCGCGAAGAACAGAACAAAATGTGTCAACGAAAAACGAAAAACTATTTTCATTCACAGCGGCAATGCAAAACTTGTAAAACAGGACAATTTAAACAACTTGAGAGAAACGTTAAACTCCGGCCCTATATATCTACAATCCTTCACAAAATATATTGAGACCAACAAATAAAATCCCAATATTTCAGTACTCCCTTGTCTCTACTGCAGAAAAATCATTTTTTCTTGCCCCTGTAACATCCCCTCCCCCCTCAGTCAATGTTGTAATTTTAAGCAATGTTTCCAAAACAAATTTACATCCAGTCACACTATAATCAAACCAAACAACATTGACTGAGGCGGAAGGGGATGTAGTCTCACAATTTTTGTGAAGGATTGTAGATAGCAGGTGTTCCCCTCATAAAGGGCCCAAGATTGTGAGATCTAGATGGCTGATTCTATATCTTGCCTCGATGTCATTTTCACTGATCAACCGAATTTGTTGATTTTTGATGACGTCATCAATAATTTGTTGTTGCGCATGCGTACTTGCGAAAAACTATGTTAAGCTTCACTTTTGGAAAAAATTGCAATATTATACGATGAAGCAGGTCTTTTTATGTACATTTAACATTTTTTGCCATTTTTTAAACCCATTTGTAACTGATTCTAGATAAAAAGTTCTTTTTTCGCGAACAAAATAAATAAATGCTGACATCAGCAAAAATATAAATGATACAAAGCAAAAAATTTAAATAGGAATATTAAGGATATAATCTTTGTATGTTTCAAATCTCATATCAATATATTTAATTGATTTGGAGATACAACATGTCAAAGTCCGGGTGGTTTTAGGCCTAATTTAGCAACATTTGCTGACGTCAGCACTTAACCACGTGACATAAACAAAAACAAATGAGTCATCTTGTTTGCCATATCTCTTTTGTTACTTGTGCGAAGTTTCAAGTCTCTAGCTCTTATGGTTTTGAGAATAAAGTGGGGGGCCCCCCTAGTCTCCCAAAAGTTTCAAAAAGCCTAGTCTGTATAGGGTTAAATTATAGACCAGGCTGAGAAGACGTGGGGAGCAACCCAACGGGGAAATTTATCTGCATATACTTTTCTAATGCACAATTTCATGCTCATTCCGAAAATCTTTGGTAAACGGACGTTACCGGATGCAAACGGAAGTTATAGGCGTGGTTATGGACGTTGGTTGAAAAAAAAATCATTTTCTGCGATAACATAGGGAACATTATCTGCATATACTTTTCTAATGCGAAATTTTATGCTAATTCCAAAACTCTTTGGTAAAAGAATTTCAGCAGATGCAAACGGAAGTTATGGGCATTGTTATGGGCGTTGATCGACAAAAATCGGTTTTGTGAAAAGCACAAGGAACTTTACCTCCAGATACTTTCCTACCTCAAAAATTTATGCAGATGCAGAAAATCTTTGGTAACCAGGCGTCAGCGGAGACAAATTGAAGTTATGTGTATTGTTATGGATGTAGGTCAATAGAAATAGTTTTATGTAAAAAGAAAGTCCAAGATTGCTAACTGTTTCGAAATGTTATAATCCGCCCTCGATAAGGATTAGAAATCATACTAAGCAGAGCAAATCGAGCCCAATTGCCATATGCAAACATTACATTCGATGTTGGTGCTGCTATTAATGCACACAAAGTCCTATGGAACTACCCTGAATGTTTCAAAAACATCATAATCCATTTAGGGGACTTCCATTTCATGAAAGAAATGTTCACCGTTCTAGGGAATATTGTTTGTGGTTCAGGCTTTGAAGATGCAGTATACCAAGCCAATATTTGTTCAACCGGCAGCTTAAATGGGGTCCTCGCAGGTTCTCATTATAACCGTTGCTGGACAGTGCACTCAAACTTTTCAGAAGCTTAGAACAACTGTTGTTCAAACGCTTTTTGTCGATTCATAGTGCTCCAGATGTGATCAAAGCAGCAATAGATTGTTCATCTGTCAGCGAGGAAGAATTAGAGAGGCTACAGAGAGATGCTGAAGTGATCAAACTGTTAGATGAGTATGGGAACTTTAAAGAAAGTGTGTGTAGTGGAAATTATGGAATGACACCACAATTCTGGCTCGTTGATTAATTTGATATCATGTCAAATCAACATCTATTGCATTCTGCAGTTCAATCAAACAACTTTTCATTGAGACTCCATGGCTTGAAAACTGCACTGCCATTTCTATTTGCATCGAACAAGCAAAATTATGCAAGATATGGAGAAATATATATGAATACATTGGAGAATCTGGAAAGAACGCACCCAGGATGCAAGGAGCTCCTCTCAGAGAAGAGATTGTCCGTGCAAGGACAGAATAGATAAAAATTCAGGATTGTCATAGATCAGAGAGGTGAGCAAACGATTAACAAAGATGCTAAGGTTTCCGAAGTCATAAAATATTTTGCCTCAGACGAAAATGCAATCCTCAAGTGGACCTTAAACCGTCCAGCACAAGCAAAGAATACCAATGCACGAATGACACTGGCAGCAGATGTGAAATGTTCAGAAGAAGCATGTGAATCAAACAGGCCTTCTCAGATTCTAAACTCGGAAAAGTTCGTAGAGAATATAATGAATGTCATGACAGAATAGTACATCAATCCATTTGACGATTCTTTGGAAAAAGATTGTCTTTACAACCTGAGCTCTGGAATACAAGTTGAAGCAGGGATAGCAAATGAAATATCTCAGGTTAAAAGCAAAGGGGATGCACAATACAAAGAATTTGTCCCCAGTCACCAACAGGATAAAGTCAACTGATGTCCCAATTCATGACCCAATCAAGTGCAATAAACTTCTATTGTGCAAAAATGCTAGCAAGAAAGTAGAAGTTCAACAGGATAGCAAGCAAAGCCTATTTGAAGTCAATCGAAACATTCTAGCAAAATTGCTTGCACACTCAGCAAAGACAGGTAGAGCTATACATTTTCAAGCAGCTTTGGAATATCCCCTTAGTTCTGTTCTGCTGGCATTCACTAATCCTGATGGCAGTCAGCGTGTTCCCAAAAAAAGTCAGCTCATGGAAATTGTTTTGTCGCATTCTGAGCAAAAAACAATACAGAGCCAAGCATAACTCCAAAAGAAGAGACTGCGGCATACTTAATTGACTTGATTGCACTGATTCGGCCACTTCCAAGAGTGAGTGACACATACCGGGATCTTACGCAACGAATTGTTGATGCCTTAAGCCTGGTTTCCATATGATCTTTCGTGTCGTTCCCGTCGCTCCCGTCGCTGAAAAAACGGACCAGCAACCGTAGCGACACGAACGATTTGATGGAAACTATCACTTTTTTCTGCCAGCGATCGTAGCGACGCGAGCGACACCCTGTTGCTGAGATAGAAAAATTTCTATCTCAGCGACGCGAGCGACTATCAGCGATCGAGTTTTTTTAATGGAAACCACTTTTCAAAAAGTCAGCGATCCCAGCGATCCCAGCGATCGCAGCAACGTTCTGCGCATCTGCACATCTGAGCCCAGTCTCATTATTTTGAGCCTGTGATGCAAACTGAGCGACAGCAGCGATCATATGGAAATAGCTGTACCAAAAATGAGAACATCTTATGGCCAAAAATCATTTGCGTTTCTTGGAGCCAATGCATGGAATAAACTCAACTCGGAAATGAAATTAGCCCCTTCGATTCAGTCATTCAAAACGAAACTCAAGGCTTTGAATTGAGAACATTCAAGGAAAGCTGATCTGTATCGAAAGTATTAACTTTATTTTCTTTTTCACATTTAGTAGCTATTTTATATGAAATTTGTGTAAATAGGTTTGTATCTTTAGGTTTATTAGCTATTTTTGTTTTGTTGCTGGGACAATTGGAAAGCAGTTGCTTAATTACTTAACTGAATTGTATCCCAGGGTAAATATGTTTAAAATAAAAAATAAAATAAATAAATAAATAAAATAAAATAGTTCGATTGCTCCCGTCGCTCGCGTCGTTCGTGTCGTTCGTGTCGCTCGTGTCGTTCTTGTTGCTGAAAGAATTTCCAGCGACGGGAACGACAGCAGCGATCATATGGAAACCATTCGATCGCTACTGTCGTTCGCGTCGTTCGTGTCGCTGAAAAATTTACCAGCGACGGGAACAACAGGAACGATCATATGGAAACCAGGCTTTACCAACGAGGTATGCAAGAGTAGACATAGTTGCAGATACCTACAGGAAGGATTCACTTAAGAATTCTGAACAAAGTAAGCGGGGACATTCCACCAAGGTTCTGATAAATTCAGCAGAGTCAAAGAAACCACGCAATTTCCCAGAGTTCCTCGAGAAGGGAGAGAACAAGGGTAGAATGATCGAAATCATCAAAGACGAGATGGTTAAGGAAAAGCATGCATTTGTTGAAATGCTGAAATGCAGTGAAATTATGTTTTCTGTTGACAAACTTTGCATTCGTATAACGGAAAGCTCCACTGATGTTGTAGATGAGCTAAGCAGTAATCAGGAGGAGGCAGATACCAAGCTTCTCTTGCATGCCGACCATGTATTTAACGCATTCCAAGACAGTGTTTATTCGATCTCCATCAGGTGATGTTGATATCAATATCCTGTTTCTTGCTTTGTTTCCAGAAAAAAGCTGACGAATTTACATTGATTATGGCACCGGGAAGTCAAGGAAAGTTTTGCAATTGAGCATGATTGATATGTCAGATACTCTGAAGTCGGCATTAGTTGGATTTCACGCATTTTCTGGTAATTACTACATTTCCTCAATATTTAGAAAGTCAAAGCACATCTGTTGGAAAAAGATCGAGAAAAGCAAGAAGTTTACCGACATGTTTGTCAACTAGGAAATCAGTGAAGAATTGATAGTGCACTTCAAACGTTGCTAGAAGAATTTGTTTGTTCTTTGTTCATGAAAGGAAAACATGACATTAATGAAGTGCGTTTTGAAATTTTCAAGAACATTTACTAGAAGAAAGGCAGGATACAGGACTTGTCCTTACTGCCACCATGCCGTGAAACCTTTAATCTTAGAAGCCAAAGATGCATTATATTGCAAAAGTATGGAAGCCAAGTCTTCAGTCCACTATTGAATTCGATGTCATCACTGCAAATGGATGGTCAGATGACCGTAAAGCAATTTGGATGAATGAGTCATTTCCTCCTGTGGTAACAGAGATTTTGATGGCTACTGCAGAGGACAGCGATTCAGATGAATATTTGGATGGGGAAAGTGATTCAGATTACGACTCTGATTAGTTGAACAATGAACTTGTTGTTGGTATATTACTAGAATTTCAGGTAAATACACTACAGTAAATCCCCGCATATAAGAACCTACTTTTTTGAGAGCCAGGCTGAATTAGGTTCTTATTTTAAAGGTACTCAGATTAATTTCAGCGTATAAAGGTTCTTATTCGAAGGGTCCCTTATGTAAACCTTTTAAGAGTCATCACCAAGAGATTTTCAACCCTTTCAATTGTTTTGGCAATATTACTAAGAACCTAATAAGTGATTATAAGCTACAAATTGCAGGGGAGGAGGTTCCGGATTTTAACAGCCAACTGGGGCAAAAACGAACATAATAAGGACAATCAAAAAATCCACTTTATTCCTTGTAATAAGACCATATTTCTTGCATCAAGCTGAAACAGGTTCTTAATTAGGAGGTGCATAATTTAGGAAAAACAGCCTGTAGGTTCTTATTTGTGTAGGTTCTTATATGCGGGGATTTACTGTATCCCGTCCGTCCTAACTGTATGAAATTTTGCATGAAACCGTACTTTAAGTCTTTTCACGAAGGTTTCCAAGTAAAAATGGATGATAAGCGCATTATGTGAAACATTTGGCAAATCTTAATGTTTGACTTCGCAGAAAAAGTTTTACCGACCTGTGCTGTGCCCATAACCACGCCCATAACTTCCATTTGCATCTGCCGACATCCTTTTGCCAAAGCTTTTGCAATCGCCATAAAATTTTGCATTAGAACAATATATGCAGATAACGTTCCCTATGTTATCGCAGAAAATGATTTTTTTCGACCAACGCCCAAAACCACGCCCATAACTTCCGTTTGCATCCGGTAACGCCCATTTACCAAAGATTTTCGCAATCAGCATGACATTTTGCATTAGAAAATTACATGCAGATAAAGATGCAGATATGTTTCGAAAGCCGACCATTTAGGGCGCAACCCCTCTATAACCAGCAGTGCTGCATTTTTTTAAAAAGTCGTTGTTTTCGTTTCTGATAGTTTTTGTTTAATTAACCCTATTTCACATGGGGTATTTTTTTTGATATTTTGGCATGGGGGGCCTTTTTGGCGTCCCCTCTTTTTTCTCTGAAACTACAAAGGATATAACAACGAGACTGACATCAACTGTTCTTTGGACAATAGGCTTTTCAAATATAACAATGGAAATTACTTAGTCACGTGATTCGTTGCTAGGCAACCAAAAACAAAGGAAAATGGGCAGATTTAAGGCTTCTTCACAAAAATTCTATTTAATTAACTATTCAACTAGAATCAGCAGCGAATTGTTTGCTGAGAATATGGAGGGTTGCCATGCTTTCGCGTTTCTTGCCATCTTCATCAGGTCTAACAATGTCGGCTCTTCTGGTTTGGGCCTTTCAGTAAATTTCACGCTTGCTGATTTATTGCTCTACAACCAATTTACCGATAATGGTAAGAATCAAAGGGAACCTTCGGGTGACTCACGAACATATAGCAAAACTTTTTAGACTCGGATACAGTGAATATCCTAAGCCAATTTGTTATTTTTTCTCGTATTTTGAAAGAAAGTTGTCTTAAAGTGAACAACCTGAGTTACAAGATGAGATTTTTTAAGTTTTAAAATAGCCTTTTGTATTTGATAATCCGAGGCGGGCCCAATGAAAGCAAAGCGAAAAGAGGCAATTGTGTGCTTGGGTTTTCCTTTGTCCTATTTATAGAATCGCCCCATATAGCTCAGGTCATTCACTTTAACCTTTTTCAGTTAGGAAGTAGTAGTAAATTTAGTTCCCCATGATGTAATGTTATGTTTAACAGTATGAAAAAGTATTTTAATCAATCGTCATATTAACATTGTTAAAGAGAAATTTTCTTTTGCTAAAAGGGCACTTTTGCACCCCGTGCCCCCTCCCCCTCTCGAGCGTTCCTGCACAGCCTCGTGAATGGCGAATGAGGGATCTTTGTGGTGATTTTGGAAATAGAGCAGGGTGTAGTGCTTCTACCACAATGCCATGCGTGAGAGTCAGAGAAGGAGGAGGGTTTAAATTTAAACAATAAAAATGAATAACAATATGAAATGTGACTAGTCGCCAGCCTAGCGCCGCAAGGATGATCATTCATGTATGGTTTGTTGTTATAGGAAAACAAATTTTCATATGTCTAACTACATTTAGAGACATGGTGTCAAGCCTTGAGTATACTAATATAACCCACTATCACGGCCGAGGTGTACGAGTTATATTCACTGATCAGCCAAATCTATTCCTTGAATCAGGTGTCCACCCCTCTTTACAAGAGCACTGTCATCATCAGATTATCTTTGGTAAATTGAGTGTAAAAAATCTGTCTCCACCTCCTTATAAACGCAGAATTTGGTATTATGATAGAGCAAACATCACTGCAATAAAAAAAAGTATTAAAATGTTTCCTTGGAGAGATAACTTTTCGGAAGTCACATGCCCTGATCTTCAAGTTAAAAATCTGAATGAAATTTTACTGAATATCTTTTCAAACTTTATACCAAACAAAATAATCACAGTCAGGTCTCGCCAGGCACCTTGGATAACACAGTCAATTAAAAACTTCATCCAGAAAAAGAATAGGGCTTATAAGACTTTCATCAGGAATGGGCAGCCAGAGGACAGGCTGGAGGCCATTAACAACATGATATCCCAGGGATCCAAATTAATTGCGGACGCTAAGGACGAGTACTTTACGAAAATAGGTAGAACCCTCTCGAACCCTGAAACAGGTAGAAAACTCTATTGGTCCTTGATTAATAAAATCTTGAACAAAGCTAAGATACCCATAATTCCCCCTCTGTTAGAAAACGATATATTTGTGTTGGATTTTACTGCAAAGGCAGAAATCTTTAATGATTATTTTATACAACAGTGCACCACAATTGATACTGGTAGCGAACTTCCTCCAACGTTAGTACCCAATGCTCCACTGCTCACTGACTTTTCCATTTCTGATGAGAAAATCTTGAATATTATTAGATCATTAAATCCAAATAAGGCTCATGGCTGGGACGATATTTCAGTGCGTATGATAAGGATATGTGATGATGCCCTCCTTTTACCCCTTACATTAATATTTGAGTCGTGTATGAGCCAAGGTGTTTTCCCTGAAGTCTGGAAACAAGCTAACGTAGTTCCCATCCATAAGAAGAACAGTAAGAATTTGAAACAAAACTATCGTCCAATTTCCCTTCTTCCAATCTTTGGTAAAATTTTAGAAAAACTGATCTTTGATTCCCTTTATCAGCATCTGAATACGAACGGTTTATTAAACCCAAATCAGTCAGGATTTCGCCCAGGAGATTCAACTGTTAACCAGTTACTGTCAATAGTCAATTCCATATTCACAGCATTTGACTGCAATCCCACGCTAGATGTCCGTTCTGTTTATCTCGACATTTCAAAGGCCTTTGACAGGGTCTGGCATCAGGGTCTCGTATATAAGCTACGTCGATGTGGTGTCTCTGGTAAACTAATAACACTGATGCAAAGTTTTCTCGACAATAGAAAACAGCGTATTGTCTTGAATGGCAAAACATCCACATGGGGTAATATTTCAGCCGGTGTTCCACAAGGTTCTATCCTGGGTCCTCTTTTCTTTCTTATTTATATCAATGACTTGACTGATGGCTTAAAGTGTAACGTGAAACTATTTGCCGATGACACATCGATCTTCACAGTTGTTCATGATCCACATGCAGCTGCTCTTGATATGAACCATGATTTGAATCTTATAGAGCTGTGGGCACACAATTGGCGAATGTCCTTTAATCCTGACCCAACTAAGCAGGCAGTAGAGGTTACCTTTTCAAAAAAGAGAATTCCAACGGATCATCCTCCCATCTTTTTTAATGGTGTTCCAGTAATGAGGGTCCAAGAGCAAAAACACCTTGGTGTCATACTAGATTCTAAATTGTCCTTCGCTAGTCACATTCAATCAGTTATTTCCAAATGTAGACAAGGAATAGGGATGTTGAGATTCCTTTCAAAATATTTGCCGAGACATACGCTCAACGAACTGTATAAACTCTATGTTCGACCGCATTTGGATTATGGTGACATAATATATCACATTCCACAAAACAATTGTGAATTTAGCCAAACTGTCACTTTGACTAATTCAATGGAAAAACTCGAATCGGTGCAATACTCCGCCGCCCTGGCAGTAACTGGCGCTTGGAAGGGCACATCTCGTCAAAAAATTTATGATGAACTTGGTTGGGAATCGCTCAACCTCCGACGATGGAGTAGACGCCTTGTTCTTTTCTATAAGATCATCAATAATTTAACTCCAGATTACACAAGAGATCCTTTACCTCAGCATCAGGAATCTGACTACAGTCTTCGCAGACGAGCTGCAATAGGGCAAATACGTGCGAGAACAGAGAGATTCAAATCAAGTTTCTATCCTAACTGTTTGTCGGAATGGGAAAAACTTGACCCTGAGATTCAACAATCCTGCTCAGTCAATGTTTTCAAGAAAAAACTATTAGCACTCATCCGTCCACCTCCAAAACTGGTCTACAACATTCACGACCCAAAAGGCTTATCAATTTTAACACAGCTTCGTGTTGGACTCAGCAAGCTGAATTTTCACAAATTCAAACATAACTTCAACGATACTTTAAATCCTTTGTGCCCGATAAATGATGGTATTGAGGATACGGAACACTTTTTGCTGCTCTGCCATGCTTATGATACAGATAGACGTGATCTTCTCAGCAGCGTGAATGCGATATTACGACCCCATGGATTGGTAAACCTTTCGAATGAAAATTTACTCCAAATCATCCTGTATGGCCACGAAAAGTTACCTTCAGATTCAAATACAAAAATTATCGNGTTAATTTTATTGGAAAATAAAAAAAAAAAAAAAAAAAAAAAAAAAAAAAAGGTGTACGAGTCTTCAAGCCAACAAACTATAAGCCAGCTTTTCGGATGTATTTTACAGTCAGGACGCTATAAGGTTCATAGAGCATCCAGTAACCTTGTTTCCAAAGTTACTCTCTAGCCTCCACTCATGCCAGTAGGTTTTCGAATTAGTTATTTCTGTATATGGTGTGCGTTTGTTGATGTGTTGTCAGTCCCTGAGCTGTTTCCGCAAGGAGAGAATCCCAGGGGGTCCACCTTAGAGAAAAAGAACGGGGATGTGCCTGCCAGAACAAAATTTATGACCCTGTCCTGGGATAAAATGTGGAATAAGATGCACAAAACTGGTGGGTGCCACGGAAATAAGGTTCTGAGAACACTTTTGTGTGAATTGCTCATATAAAGTTAGCCTTTTCTTTAATTATTTGGTTGGACTCACACATTTTGCAAAATGTTCTCTTTTGCATTCCAAAGTTAAAGAGAATAACCTTATAAAATGGACCAAAATGGACAACATTAGGACTAACTAATTGCATGTAACTTTAGCCAAGTGTCCACTTTACAGGGCAATAATTCCGTTGAAATCAATTGAATTGGAGAAAAACTCTGTCTGCTCTAAAGAGAGGTACCCTTAAAAGAGTTTATCACTGTGCTTCTTTTATCATTCTCTCCTTCCAGTTTCCTCAGAGATCACAAAAAAGACTGAGACGTTTCTTTCAAATTTTCTTACAAATACCGGGTGTCCCAGAAAAAAGGTAACAGATTTGATCAGGCTTAGCGATAAGAATTTAGGTTGAATGAATCGGAAATAATTTTTAAACTAATCCTTAATAGTTAACTTGAAGATAGATACCTTGATTGTTGATATTGATGCTTTGAGAGTTGAAATAAAGATCTTGGAACTTCAAAATTGCCTTCACCTCCAAACCAGAGCTTTTGGGTTTTTGTCTAAGCTGCAAACGCGCTGTTTGGGGGAATCTCCTTAACCATAGACATAGCGTAGTAGTTCGGAACAAGGACCTCGTACTTAGGCATGCATTTGAATATAAATTTCAAAACAGGAAATTGACGAACATATCAATGAATATAGTCACCAAGGAACATCTTTCTTCAGTCAAAAAGCACTTACAAAAAACAACAATCCAACCATGGGCCAGCATTTTTAAGGAACTTATCATTGGACATTTGTTCCCTTGGGTATATACGATTGCTTGTTTCGTAATATTTCCGCGAGTGATGCTACAAAATGCATTTCATTCAAGCAATGAAGATTGCAAGATTTAATTGATGTATTCACGCCCAAGGGAATTATTTCGTTGGTGAATAACTTTTATTAGACAGATGCAATTTGAACTTTTGGTAGAACGAAGAAAGATGTCTCTTAGGGACTAAATTCGTGATCCAATTGTCAAATTCAGTTTCGGTTTTTCATTCAAATGTTGTCCTATGCACGAGGTTTCTTGTTCGTACTTCACTATGATTCAGGAGATTCCACAACGCAGTGGTTAACAGCTTAGGCCAAAACCCAAAAGCTCTGGTTTGGGAGTGGAGGCAAATTTGAAGTTTCAAGATTAATATTTCAACTCTCTAAGCACCAATGTCAACAAACGAGGTATCTATCTTCAAGTGAACTATTGAAGATTNGAATAACTTTTATTAGACAGATGCAATTTGAACTTTTGGTAGAACGAAGAAAGATGTCTCTTAGGGACTAAATTCGTGATCCAATTGTCAAATTCAGTTTCGGTTTTTCATTCAAATGTTGTCCTATGCACGAGGTTTCTTGTTCGTACTTCACTATGATTCAGGAGATTCCACAACGCAGTGGTTAACAGCTTAGGCCAAAACCCAAAAGCTCTGGTTTGGGAGTGGAGGCAAATTTGAAGTTTCAAGATTAATATTTCAACTCTCTAAGCACCAATGTCAACAAACGAGGTATCTATCTTCAAGTGAACTATTGAAGATTAGTTTAAAAATTGTTTCCGATTGATTCAAGCTAAATTCTGATCGCTACCCCTCATCAAATCTGTTACCTTTTTTTTGGGACACCCGGTAGATCTTTCAAAAACTTGTTTATGTTTTATTCCTTGACACAAAATTTAGTTTAATCATTCAGCAATTCAAACCATTGCATATTTGAATTATATAATATACAGGGAAAAATTATTTTAATCCATATGGCCAAGATGTGCCAAGCACTCAAAAGGACAAAAAACAACAACAAATAGAATGCATCCATATCATAACATCCATATCATTCAATTGGGTTGGGGAAGTAGAATACAAAAATTCATGCACCTCCTCCAGCAGTGTCAACACTCACGAAGCAAGCACCCACCTAAACATCAAGTTCTCAAACTGTCTCAAATCAACAAAGTATTCAGATCGATAAAGTGATGCTAGCTCATGTTAAAGTTAGGCCTATCTTTATCTTACAACAGACAGATAGAAAGTAAAACATCGAAATTCTTCTTATACGACTCAAGTTTTTGACGCAAATAAAACAAGCATACCACCCATAACTCTCCTTGCTTTCAGTATCTCAAGAAAATGTATGCCTCAGATGCCTCTTGATTTCAGCAGTATGAGCATGCAAGGGTTTCATTTTGCGAGTTAAAAGTTTGTTTTCAACCGGTGTTATTCAAATGAAAAATTGTCATTTCGATATTGTAATTCATGATTAAATTGCTGGAAGAAGATACACCATTTTACACACATCTATTGAAAGAATTTTGGCAGAGAATTTAAGATGAAGGCCTCAAAATATATCAATAGACTTTGAATATCTTTGCTGAGACTGAAGAGGGGAGAATCCGCCAAACTTTGTTTTGACAAATGTTTTTTCCAAAGACAGGACAAACCTTAACTAAACTTAAGTTATAACATGACGCAATCATCCTCTTTAGGTGGGTAGTTTCCGTATTTCATCTGATCAGTTAGAGTATGTAGAGATTAGACCTCTCTAACTCGCTGATTCAGGTCTAGTCTTGTACTAAAAGGCAGAGTTCACTCAAAGATAACAGCAATCTCACGTTATGTGTATCATTCTTCAACAACGCTCTTACATTCAACACGCAATTCGCAATATTTCTAAATCTAAAGGCCCTGACTAATACACTAACTTTTATACCAACAAACAAGGAACTTCAGTTTTAACCAACCAATCAAGATTAAGAATAACAACCATTCAAACCAATCAAATTCAAGAAGACCAAACCATTAAGCATGCGAAGTACAATAGTTTGACGTTCTGCTAAGTCGTAAAAGTAGCAATAATCTGAGTCAGTTTCCTAGTCTCTACTTCATACTGAGGCTGTTACGCATTCAAGCTGGTATTAACAATAAGAAGTAAAATTCCTTGACTCACAAAAGTGTCCGCTTGTTACTATAAAGTAAATGAATGGGCTATTGTTGCTATGCTAAGCAAGTTTCTAAAATTATTCAAAATACACGTGCAATAATAAGCGCGTATGGGGTTTTCCCAACATACCCCCCTCCTTGACCCAGGTTATGGGTCAAGCATGAGCTTGGACTTCCAGCGCGCGTCCTTGGCTGCCGCAAGCGCCAAGCGGCTCCTTGTCCCACACTCATTCCCCTAATCAATTTTCTCTTTCTCACCTTTTGACTCTACTCTTTTTTCTGTTAAGCACTCATCATTTCCATCTGTTTTCAAATGGTCTCTAGCTGAAATTTCTAAAGGGAAAAGCTTTTGTAAATGTCTAATAAGATTTTCTGGCTTACCCTTACCAGCTTTGCGCACAACTGCACCTCTTATCTCATCATCTTTCCCATTGATCAGGTTTTCCACAATAGCTGTCTTCCATTGGCCACGTTTGATGTTGTCTTCTTGTAACAAAACAAGATCTCCAATTTCAATTGGTACTGCTTTTCTGCATTGCAACTTGTGGAATTCTCTCAAGTCTGTCAGGTACTCCTTTCTCCACCTGTTCCAAAAATGAGAAAGTTTCTTAGTGAGGTACAAAAATCTCCTTGGGAGGTTATCAATATCATCATTAGGATCAATTTCTGGGTTTATGCCTTCTGACAAATGTGACAATCTATGACAATGAAGTAAATGCGATGGCGTTAAAGCTTCACCAAGTTCATCATACAAATAGGTGAGCGGTCTGGAATTCAAGGTACTTTCAACTTCTGTAAAGACTGTGCTGAGCTCGTCTCTTGTCATCCTGGCATTTCCAAGTACCTTCCTTAAACAACGCTTGACACACCCCACCATCCGTTCGAAGTACCCGCCCCACCACGAGGAGAGGGGCAAATTGAACTTCCATATAATCCTGCGATGATCTAAAAACTCAAGAAAAGTATGGTCAGTAGAGAGCTTCTCTAATAATTTGTCTGCTGCCTTAAATGTCTTGGCGTTATCCGAGTTAATAAGCCTGGGAGTACCTCTCCTAGAACAGAATCTTCTCAAGCAGTTGATAAAGGTGGTTGTATGCAAATCTTCTACCAGTTCCAAATGTATGGCTCTAGTAACACAACAGGTAAATAAGGCAATATACACCTTTTTCATCTCACCTGAACCATTCTTCACAAATAAAGGACCTGCAAAGTCTACTCCTGTGTTGCTGAAAGGTAAAGTTTCATTAACTCTAAAACTTGGCAGTTCTGCTACTGGGGGTGATTTATAGGCCTTACCTTCAAGTCTTCGGCATATTTGACATTTGCCTATCACTCTCTTTACCTGTTGCCTACCTTGTGGCACCCAAAATCTTGCTCTAAGCTCAGCTAAAGTTGACCTAAGCTTGTTGTGGTGGACTCTGTTATGGCAATCTTTAATGAGCAAATCTGTAAAGGGGTGGTTCTTGGGAAGAAGTATGGGATACTTACTTCTGAAATCCAGATCTGAGTTCCCTAGTCTCCCTTTACACACCATCATTCCATTCTCATTCACCACTCCTAGCTGAACTGACAATTTCTCAAAATCTTCTCTCTTTTTTAATGATTGCTGAACATCTTCAATCCACAATCTCTCAGCTGTTTCTACTTCTTCTACACTCAGCCTTCCCACATTCAGTTGCATAATTTCTCTTTTCTTCTTCAGATTCCTCACAAATCTCATTACATAGGCTGTCACTCTGAGTAATCTAGCTAAACTTCCATGCCTTTCTAAATTCACAACATTGCTCACTTTTCTCTCCTCTTCTTTTGTGACTAACATTACTTGGGCACTCTTCCTTTTTTCATTACTCACATCTAGGGAATCCTCTAAGGGTAACCAATTTGGCCAGCTATCCTTACCTTTTTGCAACCAATTTGGGCCTTCCCACCATAACTTACTGTCTTTCAGATGGCTAGCAGACACTCCCCTAGACCCTAAGTCAGCTGGGTTTTCTACACCTGAAACATGGCCCCAATCTTCTTTCCTGGTAACACGCAAGATCTCGTTGACACGATGCTGGACAAACTGCTTCCACTCACCATTGTTGTAAATCCAGAAGAGAGCAGTCTTGCTGTCCAGCCAATACCTGACTCCATCGATCTTGACATTAGGGCCTAATGCTTCTAAAATGGTGTTCATTAATGTGGCAAGTACCCTGGCTGACATCAGTTCTAGACGAGGAATGGTCAGTTGTTTTAAGGGAGCGACTCGGGTCTTAGCACTCAAAAGCCTTGTATAGGTTCCTTCGGTGGTTTCGCAAACTAAAAATACCATAGCGCAGTAAGCTTTCTTACTGGCATCTGCGAACCCATGTAGTTGGCAACTCAAGATCTTACCTTTGCTTTCGTCGAAGACACACCTGGGAACAGAAATTGTGTTAGTACATTTCAAATCTTTAAGCCAAGTCTCCCACCTAACACATTTTTCCTCAGGGAGAGGATCATCCCACTCCAATTTTTCCAGGCACAGTTCCTGAAAAAGAATCTTAGCTGTTACAGCTACAGGGCTAATAAGTCCATGGGGATCGAACAGTGAGGCAAGGGTGCTTAAAATTCCTCTTTTGGTGGCTTGGGAGGTTTTACCAATTTCTTTATCTACCTTGCCAAGATCAAACTCTAGGGTATCTTTCTCATTGTCCCAAGCGATTCCTAATACTTTACTCTTCCCCTCTGTTCCTTGTGCACCTAGAGTTTCCTGGGCATACGATGGGTCCCCTGTTGTGGCTAGTTCTTCTTTCACACTCTCTCCCTCTCTCAGGGCTATTTCTTTTGCTAGCGCTCCATCATTTGTCTTCCATTTCCTTAGGGTGAATCCCCCTTCCTTCATTCTTCTCTTGGCCTTCTCATAAAGGGTTAGGGCCTCCTGGGGGTCTACACAACCGGTCACAAGGTCATCTACAAAGAATCCCCCTATCAAGGTGTCAACAAACTCTGGGTCCTCCTCCTCGTACCTTCTTATGTGATGTCTAAGTACACAGTTTAAGAGAAACGGGCTGGAGTTACAGCCGAAAAGGACACGCAGGAAGCGATACACAACAATTTCAGGGTCCTTAGCATGGATGTCCTTGAGCCATAAAAATCTCAAACAATCTCGGTCTTGTGGGTGTATTTCAATATTCAAGAAGGCCTTCTCTATGTCTCCTACAAGTGCAACTGGATTCATTCTAAACCTGAGGAGAACATCAAAAATGAGCGGGGTAAGAGAAGGGCCTATGTGTAAACATTCGTTCAGTGACACACCAGATTTACGATCCTTGCAAGAGGCGTCATATACTATTCTTACCTTTGTGGTTTCTGCATTTTCCCTAATCACCGCTCTGTGGGGAAGATAATGAATCTTACCTGCAGGTTCAAGTTCTGAAACCTGTTCGATTATTCCGTCTGAAACCTGCTGGGAAATAATTCCATCATACTTCTCAAAAATATCTGGGGTCTGCTCCAATTTCTTTACCTGGCTCTTCAACCTGAGTAGACTAACATTATAATTGGAGGGCAATGGCTTATGACCTAGTTTCCAGGGGAGTCCAACAGAGTACCTGTTCCCTGTAAAAGAAATGTCATCAAGTACATTCTCATGGACCTTGTCTTCTTCACGTATGCCTATGCTGTCTAAATCCCACAATTTATGCAAGTTAGCATCTATCTCCTGCTTCTCAATCTTGTTAACAGAAGACATTGGGTCAATGCAAACATTTACATGGCAATCAAAAGAAGCAAGTTTCTCACCTTGAAGAGGTCCGGACAACACCCAGCCCAGGCTGGTCTTTACCGCTACTGGTTCATGTGGCCCCCCTCGTATCGTTTCCTCCTCTTGGAAGGGCCACAACCAATCAGAGCCAATGAGACAATCAACCTCCAAAAAATCATCATTCCTGCAAACATCCGAGAACCAAACATTTGTTAAGTGCAAGAAATTTTCCTTTACTACTTCAACGTGAATGTTAGGAATAGAAGCAATATCTTTGACAACAACTGCTTCCATTTTAACATTCTTATTTCCATTCAAAGGGCCTAAGGAAAATTCTACAACATCTCTCACAGCACTTTCTGCTTCATTACTCCCAAATGCTTTTATACCCAAATTTTCTCTCCTCACGGGCCTCAAATTAAGTTTGCTAACAGCCTTGGCAGTGATGAAAGATTTGTGGCTGCCTGTGTCAAACAAAACTCTCATCCTACTCTCTTTTTTGCCATTCACCACTGCTAAAGCTGTTTGCAGGGCCACTCTCCCTTCTGAGCCAGTGTTCCCTACCCATGTTGTGGCATTGGGGTCAAGGGTGGGTGCGCTAGGCATATGCTGCGTTTCCTTAGGCGGGGAAAGGCTGGGGCAAATCGAGCAATGGTGATTACCCTTACTGCAAAACTTACAATCCACCTTCAATCTACATTTAAAAGACCTGTGTCCTGTTTTTAAGCAACAAAAACATCTAGCATATTTAATCAAAATATTCTTACGCTCAGCAAGGTCCTTCACCTTTTCACAAGTCTCTGGCTGATGATTTCCTAAGCAAAACACACACTTTTTGGAGCCATCCTTCCCAGCAAACAATGCTGAAGCGGTCGCATGTTGCTNCCTCTAAGGGTAACCAATTTGGCCAGCTATCCTTACCTTCTTGCAACCAATTTGGGCCTTCCCACCCTAATTTACTGTCTTTCAGATGGCTAGCAGACACTCCCCTAGAACAAGTCAGCTGGGTTTTCTACACCTGAAACATGGCCCCAATCCTCTTTCCTGGTAAGACGCAAGATCTCGTTGACACGATGCTGGACAAACTGCGGATTTACACCATTGTTGTAAATCCAGAAAAGAGCAGTCTTACTGTCCAGCCAATACCTGACTCCCTCGATCTTGACATTAGGGCCTAATGCTTCTAAAATGGTGTTCATTAATGTGGCAAGTACCATGGCTGACATCAGTTCTAGACGAGGAATGGTCAGTTGTTTTATGGGAGCGACTCTGGTCTTAGCACTCAAAAGCCTTGTATAGGTTCCTTCGGTGGTTTCGCAAACTAAAAATACCATAGCGCAGTAAGCTTTCTTACTGGCATCTGCGAACCCATGTAGTTGGCAACTCAAGATCTTACCTTTGCCTTCGTCAAAGACACACCTGGGAACAGAAATTGTGTTAGTACATTTCAAATCTTTAAGCCAAGTCTCCCACCTAACACGTTTTTCCTCAGGGAGAGGATCATTCCACTCCAATTTTTCCAGGCACAGTTCCTGAAAAAGAATCTTAGCTGTTACAGCTACAGGGCTAACAAGTCCATGGGGATCGAACAGGGAGGCAAGGGTGCTTAAGATCCCTCTTCTGGTGGCTTTGGAGGTTTTACCAATTTCTTTATCTACCTTGCCAAGATCAAACTCTAGGGTATCTTCCTCATTGTCCCAAGTGATTCCTAATACTTTGTTCTTCCCCTCTGTACCTTGTGCACCTAGAGTTTCCTGGGCATATGATGGGTCCCCTGTTGTGGCTAGTTCTTCTTTCACACTCTCTCCCTCTCTCAGGGCTATTTCTTTTGCTAGCGCTCCATCAATTGTCTTCCATTTTCTTAGGGTAAATCCCCCTTCCTTCATTCTTCTCTTGGCCTTCTCATAAAGGGTTAGGGCCTCCTGGGGGTCTACACAACCGGTCACAAGGTCATCTAATAAGAATCCCCCTATCAAGGTGTCAACAAACTCTGGGTCCTCCTCCTCGTACCTTCATATGTGATGTCTAAGTACACAGTTTAAGAGAAACGGGCTGGAGTTACAGCTGAAAAGGACAGAAGCGATAAACAACAATTTCAGGGTCCTTAGCAAGGATGTCCTTGAGCCATAAAAATCTCAAACAATCTCGGTCTTGTGGGTGTATTTCAATATTCAAGAAGGCCATCTCTATGTCTCCTACAAGTGCAACTGGATTCATTCTAAACTGAGGAGAACATAAAAAATGAGCAAGGTAAGAGAAGGGCGTACATGTAAACATTCGGTCAGTGACACAACAGATTTACGATCCTTGCAAGAGGCGTCATATACTATTCTTACCATTGTGGTTTCTGCATTTTCCCTAATCACGGCTCTGTGGGGAAGATAATTAATCTTACCTGCAGGTTCAAGTTCTGAAACCTGTTCGATTATTCCGTCTGAAACCTGCTGGGAAATAATTCCATCATAGTTCTCAAAAATATCTGGGGTCTGCTCCAATTTCTTTACCTGGCTCTTCAACCTGAGCAGACTAACATTATAATTGGAGGGCAATGGCTTATGACCTAGTTTCCAGGGGAGTCCAACAGAGTACCTGCTCCCTGTAAAGGAAATGTCATCAAGTACATTCTCATGGACCTTGTCTTCTTCACGTATGCCTATGCTGTCTAAATCCCACAATTTATGCAAGTTAGAATCTATCTCCTGCTTCTCAATCTTGTTAACAGAAGACATTGGGTCAATGCAAACATTTACATGGCAATCAAAAGAAGCAAGTTTCTCACCTTGAAGAGGTCCGGACAACACCCAGCCCAGGCTGGTCTTTACCGCAACTGGTTCATGTGGCCCCCCTCGTATCGTTTCCTCCTCTTCGAAGGGCCACAACCTATCAGAGCCAATGAGACAATCAACCTCAAAAAAATCATCATTCCTGCAAACATCCGAGAACCAAACATTTGTTAATTGCAAGAAATTTTCCTTTACTACTTCAACATGAATGTTAGGAATAGAAGCAATATCTTTTACTACGACTGCTTCCATTTTAACATTCTTATTTCCATTCAAATGGCCTAAGGAAAATTCCACAACATCTCTCACAGCACGTTCTGCTTCATTACTCCCAAATGCTTTGATACCCAAATTTTCTCTCCTCACAGGCCTCAAATCAAGTTTGCTAACAGCCTTGGCAGTGATGAAAGATTTGTGGTTGCCTGTGTCAAACAAAACTCTCATTCTACTCTCTTTTTTGCCATTCACCACTGCTAAAGCTGTTTGCAGGGCCACTCTCCCTTTTTAGCCAGTGTTCCCTACCCATGTTGTGGCATTGGGGTCAAGGGTGATTGCGCTAGGCATAGGCTGCGTTTACTTAGGCTGGGAAAGGCTGGGGCAAATCGAGCAATGGTGATTATTCCTACTGCAAAGCTTACAATCAAACTCCAATCTACATTTAAAAGACCTGTGTACTGTTTTTAAGCAACAAAAACATCTAGCATATTTAATCAAAACATTCTTTCGTTCAGCAAGGTCCTTCACCTTTTCGCAAGTCTCTGGCTGATGATTTCCTAGGCAAAACACACACTTTTTGGGGCCATCCTTTTCAGTAAACAATGCTGAAGCGTATGATGGAATATTCGGTTCAAAATTTTTTTACCTGTTTTCGAGCTCGATGTTACCATATGGGGCTCGATTGTAATCACGTCGACGTAGTTTCTAGAGAACATGATTTGTAGCTCGAAAACATTGTTAATATCGAGCTTGATAAATCGGGTGTAAAAATCCTTCAAAAGTGAGCCCCATGTGTCGAGCACAATAGGTTCACCAAGATTGGTATAAAGCCCGATAACTAATACCCG
>REGM01000010.1:212309-229490 GCA_004194415.1 Aurelia aurita | reverse complement strand
AAAGAGCATCAATTTTTCCTATTTTATAAGATACACAGTTGTAACTGACCCACTTTTTCCTAGACTACATCGTGAAGATGTAGCCCATTAGAAAAAGAGCATCAATTTTTCCTATTTTATAAGATACACAGTTGTAACTGACCCACTTTTTCCTAGACTACATCGTGAAGATGTAGCCCATTAGAAAAAGAGCATCAATTTTTCCTATTTTATAAGATACACAGTTGTAACTGACCCACTTTTTCCTAGACTACATCGTGAAGATGTAGCCCATTAGAAAAAGAGCATCAATTTTTCCTATTTTATAAGATACACAGTTGTAACTGACCCACTTTTTCCTAGACTACATCGTGAAGATGTAGCCCATTAGAAAAAGAGCATCAATTTTTCCTATTTTATAAGATACACAGTTGTAACTGACCCACTTTTTCCTAGACTACATCGTGAAGATGTAGCCCATTAGAAAAAGAGCATCAATTTTTCCTATTTTATAAGATACACAGTTGTAACTGACCCACTTTTTCCTAGACTACATCGTGAAGATGTAGCCCATTAGAAAAAGAGCATCAATTTTTCCTATTTTATAAGATACACAGTTGTAACTGACCCACTTTTTCCTAGACTACATCGTGAAGATGTAGCCCATTAGAAAAAGAGCATCAATTTTTCCTATTTTATAAGATACACAGTTGTAACTGACCCACTTTTTCCTAGACTACATCGTGAAGATGTAGCCCATTAGAAAAAGAGCATCAATTTTTCCTATTTTATAAGATACACAGTTGTAACTGACCCACTTTTTCCTAGACTACATCGTGAAGATGTAGCCCATTAGAAAAAGAGCATCAATTTTTCCTATTTTATAAGATACACAGTTGTAACTGACCCACTTTTTCCTAGACTACATCGTGAAGATGTAGCCCATTAGAAAAAGAGCATCAATTTTTCCTATTTTATAAGATACACAGTTGTAACTGACCCACTTTTTCCTAGACTACATCGTGAAGATGTAGCCCATTAGAAAAAGAGCATCAATTTTTCCTATTTTATAAGATACACAGTTGTAACTGACCCACTTTTTCCTAGACTACATCGTGAAGATGTAGCCCATTAGAAAAAGAGCATCAATTTTTCCTATTTTATAAGATACACAGTTGTAACTGACCCACTTTTTCCTAGACTACATCGTGAAGATGTAGCCCATTAGAAAAAGAGCATCAATTTTTCCTATTTTATAAGATACACAGTTGTAACTGACCCACTTTTTCCTAGACTACATCGTGAAGATGTAGCCCATTAGAAAAAGAGCATCAATTTTTCCTATTTTATAAGATACACAGTTGTAACTGACCCACTTTTTCCTAGACTACATCGTGAAGATGTAGCCCATTAGAAAAAGAGCATCAATTTTTCCTATTTTATAAGATACACAGTTGTAACTGACCCACTTTTTCCTAGACTACATCGTGAAGATGTAGCCCATTAGAAAAAGAGCATCAATTTTTCCTATTTTATAAGATACACAGTTGTAACTGACCCACTTTTTCCTAGACTACATCGTGAAGATGTAGCCCATTAGAAAAAGAGCATCAATTTTTCCTATTTTATAAGATACACAGTTGTAACTGACCCACTTTTTCCTAGACTACATCGTGAAGATGTAGCCCATTAGAAAAAGAGCATCAATTTTTCCTATTTTATAAGATACACAGTTGTAACTGACCCACTTTTTCCTAGACTACATCGTGAAGATGTAGCCCATTAGAAAAAGAGCATCAATTTTTCCTATTTTATAAGATACACAGTTGTAACTGACCCACTTTTTCCTAGACTACATCGTGAAGATGTAGCCCATTAGAAAAAGAGCATCAATTTTTCCTATTTTATAAGATACACAGTTGTAACTGACCCACTTTTTCCTAGACTACATCGTGAAGATGTAGCCCATTAGAAAAAGAGCATCAATTTTTCCTATTTTATAAGATACACAGTTGTAACTGACCCACTTTTTCCTAGACTACATCGTGAAGATGTAGCCCATTAGAAAAAGAGCATCAATTTTTCCTATTTTATAAGATACACAGTTGTAACTGACCCACTTTTTCCTAGACTACATCGTGAAGATGTAGCCCATTAGAAAAAGAGCATCAATTTTTCCTATTTTATAAGATACACAGTTGTAACTGACCCACTTTTTCCTAGACTACATCGTGAAGATGTAGCCCATTAGAAAAAGAGCATCAATTTTTCCTATTTTATAAGATACACAGTTGTAACTGACCCACTTTTTCCTAGACTACATCGTGAAGATGTAGCCCATTAGAAAAAGAGCATCAATTTTTCCTATTTTATAAGATACACAGTTGTAACTGACCCACTTTTTCCTAGACTACATCGTGAAGATGTAGCCCATTAGAAAAAGAGCATCAATTTTTCCTATTTTATAAGATACACAGTTGTAACTGACCCACTTTTTCCTAGACTACATCGTGAAGATGTAGCCCATTAGAAAAAGAGCATCAATTTTTCCTATTTTATAAGATACACAGTTGTAACTGACCCACTTTTTCCTAGACTACATCGTGAAGATGTAGCCCATTAGAAAAAGAGCATCAATTTTTCCTATTTTATAAGATACACAGTTGTAACTGACCCACTTTTTCCTAGACTACATCGTGAAGATGTAGCCCATTAGAAAAAGAGCATCAATTTTTCCAATTTAATAAGATCTACAGTGGTAACTGATCCACTGTTTCCTAGACTGCATCGTTAAGACGCAGCCCATAAGAAATAGAAGATCAGTTTGTGCAATTTCTCTCGTAAGAGAAAAAAGGTTCCATTCAATACTGTTAACAAGATAGATGAGATACTTTCAAGATGGCTGTCCCACAGAGAATCAAAGTGCACATTGAACTAAAATCTAAAATTGTCCGACCGCAAGAATGCTGATTTTAAAGACAAATGACGGATATATAGCGCCTAGTTTAAAAATAGAACAAAAGATGTCTGAGTGCCTTCATTGTCCAGTACATTCGATAATCTCTCGAGGACATCAAATACAATAGAATACAATAGGCTATATTTGGATTGCCCAGGCCCCTGATTTAAGTCGCCTTATATCTCCGTCATTTGTCTTTAAGTGCATTGTACAATCACAGATTATGCAAACTAGATCAAAGCGAGTGCCCTTTAAGTGTCCGTTAACTTAAATCAAATAAATTATTAATGAAATAAGTCGTTAATGAAATACATTATCTAATCGACATATGGGCAACTGTTGTCTAGCAAAGTAAACAACTCTATTGAAAATTGCAATCTTACAAATTTTAAATATACCTTATACCCCTACCTTAGTTGAGGGTTATAAGGATAATACTATTACTTCTCGATTGATATACCCTATTAGTAGTGGCTTAATGAAAAATAAATTCTTCTGGCTGGGGTTCGGATCCTAAGAGGTGAGAGTTCCACTCTCCTCCGCAGATGCAAACATCAAGGACAACAGCAAGTACAGCTAGAAATTCCGCGCGGAGGAAGGCTCAGCGAGCGCGCAGCGCAAGGAGGGTAAGAAAGGTTAGGGTTATGGTTAGGGTTAGGGTTAGGGTTAGAATTTCTTCCTTTCTCTTTCCTGACGCTGCGCGCTCGTTGCTCCTTTCACATTCTGATTTAGTTTTTTAACTAAAGGTAACTCTACGCTGATATTGCAACAGACTTTTGGATTGTTTGGCCAATCATTCTTAAGGTAAAAACAGAAGTCGAATGGGTATTTAAATCGAGAAAGTAAGGTATAGTATCTTACATTATATTACATATATTGACAAATACTTTTCTACAAAGCACCAATTCTGTGTGTAACTTGGTTTCCACCACAGCCTTTCGAAACAGCGCAACTAAAAAAGAACGGTATAATTTAGTAAAATGGATAGTAGCACTTTAGCGCAAGTAAGTGTACAAAGTAATTTCAAATTATCTGTCATGGTAGTTAAAAATCAAACAAATGTGATTTCTATGGATGTGTGACCATAGTCATATGGTCTGACAAAAGCTTGAAAGTCAACCGTTTGCTAGCTGCACAGTAGACATAGTAACCACTCTAAAAAACTGTATTAAATAAGTAATGATAATCTACATTCTTCAACTTAAACTGTTATGCAAACCCCGTAAAAGTCGCAGAAGTCACTAATGACAATCACAAAAGCAGGTTTTACGTTTTGCTGGTGATCTGCGATTTAGTGCGGCCCTATATTTAAGAAATAAACTTTTACAACTTAGGCTTAATTTTTTGTTATACAGCATCAATTTTTAATGTTATAAAGTATTCTACCACAGGAAGACTAAGATATCAAGTCCGCTATCTCTTGATTCATTGATCAGTCTATTCCATACTTATGGTGGTCCGGTTGCTACACCTATTGTGACATATAACTCGTTGCTGTAATTTGATCACTTGTTATTGTCGTTAACTCGTTATTAGTCGATAGGTCGTTCCTCGGTTTAAAGGAACCTCTTCATTTCAGGTGCCTGAATGTTTCTTGTAAGTGGCTTCTTAAAATGCAGGTGAAACTATATACCAAATGCGTGTTATGTTAAAAGAATACAAAAATCGTTCATGAAACTAAACAAATGAACCCATGCTCTGAATCCAAAAAAGTTACATTATCATATACAAAACACCCTGTCTCCTCTCCTTCCCCACTTTTGTTTCTTTATCCCTACGTAGTTTATAGCTTTTAATATTTTCAAATTCAAGATCTTAATTAACCGTTTATATCATGCTATTATCGTATAATTATTGTATAAATAATTGTTTCGTTGTAAATTTGTAAGTTCTATAATTAGAAGCCACAGAAAGGGCACCAGGCTCGAAAACCGACAGGGTTGCTCCATAGTGTCCTTAGCAACTCTTAGCATTGTTCGATTGCATTTAATCCTATCATTGTATTTTTGACACTGACTGTATATTTCTAACTATGTAAACGTTGCTGAATATAACTGAATTTGAAGTTGATAAAATTAATTAATTTGAATTTGAATTTATGGTTCCAAAACAAGTTATAGGGAATGATATCAGATTTCAATACTCACCCATCATAGCTCACCCATCATAGTATGTGTCTTTGCTCCACTCTTATTATTATTGCATCTCATCTATGTGTTCTGGGTGACTAGAAATTTCGATATTTTGTAAATGTATTGAATATTGTAGTATTACATTTATAGCTTCAAAATTGATAGGGGTTAAGGCTCCGCGGAGAAATCACATTGTCACCCAACAGAGGGAGCTTAGTCCGTTTGTAAAAACAGTAATACCACTAAAATTCTCATAAAACAATAAAATTCCTGTTGAGTATTTTCATTATACTGGATGCTATCAAATTACTTAATTTCAGGCACACTGCCATTTTGGGTGTTATGTGAAAACTTACTTCCAATTTAGGCGTTTTTTGTTTGAAAGTTTTGCCTTTGCTCTCTTTAACCTTATCCAGACTTGGCTTTTTGAAACTCTGGGGAGACTAGGGGGGGCACATTGTGCCCCCTATTTATTCTCACATCTGTAAGTGCTAGAGACTTTAAACTTGGCACAAGTAGCAAAAAAGATATGGCAAAGAAGATGCCATCATTTGTTTTTGTTTATGTCACGCTGTTAAGTGCTGACATCAGCAAATGTTGCTAAATTGGGTGTACAAGCACCAGGACTTCGACATGTTGTATCTCTAAATCAATCAAATATATTGATATGAGATTTGAAACATACAGAGATTACATCCTTAATATTCCTATTTTAAATTTTTTGCTTCAAATCATTAATATTTTTGCTGATGTCAGCATTTATTTATTTTGTTCACAAAAAAAAAACTTTTTGCCTAAAATCGGTTACAAATTGGTCTGAAAATTGCAAAAAATGCTAGATGTACATAAAAAGACCTGCTGCATCCTATGATATTGTTAATTTTTCCAAAAATTAAGCTTAACATGGTTTTTCGCAAGTAGGCATGCGCTATTTTGTACCCTTGCGTTTAACGTAACAAAATCTAACTTATATCAACAGGAAGTGCACATCCTAAGCTACCAAAACATGTCTCAGATTCTTTAAATTCCTCCTTCCCTTGAAAATATATGCTGTCATAAATTTGCAAATAACTGCTCTGCCCTCCCACAGTTGTATTGGGCTATAAAAGGCGGACCAGAGGACATACCAAGATTCTGAGATAAAGTTTGCTTGCCTGAAGCCTGCTCTGGTGGTGTGCAAGATGTGGAGCCATTCGATTGGTTCCTTGGGTACAAAATAGCTTTTTCGTACCTGCACCTAGTGGATTTGTAAGTCCCGAAAAAAGGGCCTTTTACTGATGCCACTTTAAATGTAAACATCAAGCTGAAATAATTCACAGTGTAATTCGGGTCAAGCAATTACCCCTTAAAAAGCAATTTGTGAATTTAAACAAAGGAATCGATACATATAATGTGGTTTCATGTTTGTTTTCTAACACACATCTGGCTTAATAGGTCAAAAAGCTAGGATTCGAATTTAAACCACACAGACAAACTTTGCATGAGAAGTTGTAGTATCCTTCTTTCGATCAAGATCTCTGCTTTTTCAAAATTTCTGTTACTTCCAAAGATGGTATCTTTGTGTTTCTTAAAAGTTGGGCTTCTGAGATTTGAAGAAATCCGAAAATTGGCTTCTTCGGCCTAAACGTTTACCATAACGTTAATCGCGAAACATCTCGCTTACTGTTGCACACCAAGTACAGTATTTAGGGGTCAAAATTGAAAAAGGAAGCAAGCCACTTCTTTTTTAATATATCCTCTGCTCGAAGCACAGCGAAGCACTCGGAAGGGGCAGTACTGAAGCCGAGCAGACCACCCCTACTGGCACATCATCATCATCCTAAGGCCTTTAAGTTTTTCTCAAAGTTGAAAGTGAACGAAACTGTTTCTTAATTTTTCACAACAATTCGAAGGTATTGTTTAATTTGCTAACATAAAAATAATAATACAAAAATTATCCCTACCTTCAATTCCATGGCAGTGCATATTGTGGAAACGCAGCATCGATGTTACTCTCTTGGCATCGTGTGTGTCCATTTCCTGGTAGGAAAGCAGCCAAGTTATGAAATGCTCAAAAATGCGATTAGCTCTATTTTAACCGGAGCAAGGGGGGGGCGCTTTTCGCCATTTTTTAATATCTCTTAAAACATTGTATCTATAAGGCCGAAACTTCTTGAATTTTAAATCCTGTTGTTTAACAACGCGATCACTAGATACCTTGAGACAGGTCATAAAGAAAATCATTAAAATGGCTCTTATCTCTTTCATTGTTCTCGAATAATCTCATCAATATGTATACTATTCGATTTGTCTTGATGAGTACTTTAATTAAATAAATAATTTATCTATATTTGCTGACATCTGAACTTGTTAAATTGTATGACATCATAATATTTGTGACTCATATTTCTAATTTTTTAGTCATTTTTGCCTGAAAAAATCATTCAATTATTTCAAATATTGATGATGATGTTTTATTCCACCTAGTAAATGCGAAATTTATTGTGTTTAATCATCATTATTGAGCTAACAACTTTGCATTGAATCTTATTGTCCTTAATTAATTAGTTATTTAATTGGGAACCGAGAATATTCATATACAACCAACTGAAACTGCAAAGTAAGCTATCAAGCAGGTATTTGGATAGCTATTTGCTGATTCTATTCAAGTTCTTAGTAAAAATAGACCTTTTTATGCTAATAAGTCGATATTGTCAATATTTGCATTGTTTTGGCTGCCTAGCAACCATCCACTTAGCTTCAAACTAATTCATGCTATTTTTGGATTCTCTTCTGTTCAACTATGATACAGTGCAAGGTTATAGTTGCGGAGATAGTAGGAGAAGCACCCCAGCTAGAAATCGATAAAAATTTACCCCGCAAATAGAGGGTTAATAAATGAGATATAAACATAGCAATCAGAAGAGCCCTCAGCATCGAGGTTGTTGATTATGATCACGTTGATCGCGTAGATATAGACAGGGCCGTAGGAAGCATCTTAAACTTGGAGGGGCATAACACTTCAAGGGCACTTTTTTCATTAAGCTAATAGCTAAATGGGCATTTCTTCAAACAAAAAGGGCAATTGCTCGATTATTGTAAACACTTGGGCCCTTAGTGCCCCCCGGTTCCGATGTCTCTGGATGTAGACAATTTACTCGATAGATTCATAGAGATAAAACTCACGTTTTCAGGCCCACTTTGACATTGTTGACATTGTAGATTTGCTATTGAACTGGCTGGCAGCAAGTATGGCGATAAACATGCTGGCACTTGCATGCCCCATTTTCCCTGGCTTTTTGCTTTGAGCAGTGGGTTGTCCTGTCTTTGAAGTTGTTTACAATGTATGCGACAATAAATGACACTCGGTGACCTCTACCATTTTGCGAAACCAGTAAATCTGCTTGTAGCTGTCAGCATCCTCAATAGCGCAGCTTGCAACAGCTCATGACCAACATGCATAGTTGCTTGATCTGCCGACGGTGACTATTTTAGGTTAACTTGTGTGATTTACAAAGTTGTGTGTCTGGTTTTTTCTTTTGTCATCCAGTCTTGTCTTGTCTGTAGCTTTTTCCAAGAGACTAGAATGGGCCAGGTCGAAAACGCGGAAAACGCGGAAAACGCGGAAAACGCGGAAAACGTGGAAAACGCGGAAAACGTGGAAAACGTGGAAAACGCGGAAAGGCCAACTTTCCGCGTTTTCCGCGTTTTCGTTTTGGCTATAGGTGATTTTCGAAAACGCGGAAAACGCGGAAATTTCTTCATATCAAGTTTTATAAGGAGGATTTCGTAGATATTGTTCAGTATTACGTTAAGCTACATTTACGAATGACTCCTCTACCAAAATAGACATCTTAGATCTGAAAGGGACTCTATAATGATACAAATGTGTAATTCAATAGGCCTAAGGGGCCTAACTGGAATTCGGGGCGGTAAATTGATCATTTGTTGAGGCTGCATGTCGATTGGAGGATGTTCTTTCGCCATACTAAAGAAAAGAACCAACTTAAAGCCTGCTATCTCGTAAAGCAAAGTTTTTCCGCGTTTTCCGCGTTTTCGTTTTGGCTATAGGTGATTTTCGAAAACGCGGAAAACGCGGAAATTTCTTCATATCAAGTTTTATTAGTAGGTTTTCGTAGATATTCGTAAGGAAAGCACTTTTTGGTATTTGATGGAATTTCCTACCATCAAAAACTTCTGTAGCTAGAATAGTAACAATAAAAAACGCAATAGGCCTAATTGATTTTTCAATGATTTGATTTAGATGTATGATATTTCATATTTGTGATATATATGATATTTCATATGTGTGGTATGATCCCATGGGAGAGACTTTCGGAGAAAAATCAAACTTTTTTGTGCAAATAACTCAACAAAACATCGATCGATCAAAGTTAAAACTTGTAAAATAACGATGCAGCTGCAGCTGTAAACTACAATAAAAGCCTACATAAGAGAACCAGCCATTTAAGAATGATTAGCCTCCAATTTAGGAATACAATGTCCGAAGAAATCATCTTTGACATGCAATTGCAAGATTAAATCCATGGGAATGTCTGGGTTCGTCTGCTGCTTCCTAATCCAATGTTTTGGAGCATTTATCATTCCTAAAACATAGTTAGTTATTTGAGACAGTATAACAACCAAGGAAGCCTGGCATGGAAGGTTTGGTTCTTTTATGCGGGGATTTATTGAAACATAATTTAACTCATAACAAAACAACTAAAGTTTGTCCAAAGACATTTTCTTTGGAAGAAGAATGGGGAAAACATAACTAAATTTCAGAAAATTTAAAGTTCAATACATGACACAAAAATGAGATTCAGTAAGCTTTCGTTGCAGTCATCACTGAGAAAAGTCTGAAATTTGTGTATGTTATTTCCAATTTTCTGCCATTGAACATTATGTCCAAAGAGAATTAACAAAATACTGTATACAATAATTAACGCTTTGCATCAAATGGGGGTATTTTTACAACTGTAGACCTTCAAATTCTTCATGATCAAACAGAATCTCATCTTGATCTTAGCTAATGTATGCTAGATTGAACTCGTCGCTGCCGTATTCGAGCAAGAAAAATGTAAAACGGTGGGCTATTTAGATCAGGAATAAGCATGACCACTTAAGCAATTCAGCAAGATATTACTTCTTTGTTTCTTTTCACGTCAAAGAAATTCATTGAACAGGAACAAGTGACATGGAATTTGACTCATGATAGTTGTTCCTAAACTACGAAAAAACGAAATCATGACTTATCACACTGTTCATGCTAAATAAACGAAGTAATAGTGAATGTAAATAACACTTATATAAAACAAAGATAAAAGTACCAAAATCGAATCAATTGCGATTGTTATTCCCAAGAAGCTTGAGGGGTTTTGCTATTTCACTAGTTCGATTCGTGATTTCGTGATTACATACAGGAAATAAGGATCCTAATCTTTGTGCTATCGTTCTACAAGACGAGGAACATGTCTGCTGTTCAGCTTCCTCTCTACAGAATTTTCAGGTCAACTATGTTGGCCTATGTTCAAACGTTGCGCAAAAACCGCTAGAAAGATCTGAATGATATAAATCTGAAAACGCACCAATAAGCAAAATTGCAAGGCACGTTGGCTAGTACGAAAGCTCAAAATTAGAAATGGGTCAAACAACATTTGTACACTGTTCAGGGATTCAACCATTGACTTAAGTGAAAACGAAGCTAAATCTGTTCCCTTAGACCTGTCTAAATTTTGCTAAAAGAAGATTTAGATTATGACAGCGTTTCAAGCGTATAACTTGCAGATTATGACAGCGTCGACATGCAGCCTCAACAAATGATCAATTTACCGCCCCGAATTCCAGTTAGGCCCCTTAGGCCTATTGAATTACACATTTGTATCATTATAGAGTCCCTTTCAGATCTAAGATGTCTATTTTGGTAGAGGAGTCATTCGTAAATGTAGCTTAACGTAATACTGAACAATATCTACGAAATCCTCCTTATAAAACTTGATATGAAGAAATTTCCGCGTTTTCCGCGTTTTCGAAAATCACCTCTAGCCAAAACGAAAACGCGGAAAACGCGGAAAGTTGGCCTTTCCGCGTTTTCCACGTTTTCCACGTTTTCCGCGTTTTCCGCGTTTTCGACCTGGCCGACTAGAATGATCTTTTCTTATCTGCATCGCACGTGTTTAAGACTTAATTTGTGGTGTGCACAGTGCATCTTGGCAGGGATCGCTGAGTATCTTTTGGATTGAGGGGGCTTTAAGGCAGAGAGCAGGATTTGATCCAAACACGATCTTGCCAAGCCTCAATTAAAATTTTCTCGAGAGCCACGCCTTCTAATTTGGCTATGAATGCGACAAACGCCAAAGGAAAGAACTTCATTAGCCCGGGGGGGCACTATGTCTATGTATATTGTGGGTACTGGGGACGTGCCATCGGGAACACGGGGGGGGTTCTTCCATAGTAAAGGTACCTGGGGATGTGCCGCCCTCAAGGGTATACTTTTTCGGACTGCTAGTCTAGCCAAGGGTATGCTTTTTGGCAATTTTAGTCTATGCCAGTCTAGGCAAGGGTATGATTTTTGGCAATTTTCGTTCAGGAAAGGCAAAATTTTCTTAATTTGTGTCTAGAAACCCAAAATTTTGGCGATTTTGGCCTAGAGAAGGCGAAATTTTGGTGATTTGTGCCTAGAAAACGGCAAATTATGGCACTTTTGGTCTAGAAATTAGTCTAGCCAAGGGTATCATTTTCACAAAAATTGGTCTAGCCAACGGTACCATTTTGAAGATGCTGGCGGCACACCCCTATCCGAAATTTGGCCAAGAACCCCCCCCCGTGATCGGGAAGGGTATCGATTTTCACGATTTTGGTATAAGGAACGGTATCGATTTTCACGATTTTGGTATAAGGAATGGTATCGATTTTCGTGATTTTGCATCATTTGGATTACATACAGACAAAGACCTGAAGGGAATGTCCGCTTTGGTCTTCTATGTTGTAAAGTTGGTAAAGTTAACCATTTCGTAATCTCCCTGAATTATGCACGAGTGAAATCGCTACCCAGACATCCCCCCAGGCCACCTCCGGGCATTTTATCAAGTATGCGATCCCAGGGGGGCGGGGAATTTGATCCAAATTGAAGAAGAGGTCGTGGCATTTGACAACTTATCGGGGCATTTGAAATTTTTCGAAAAATGGAGAACAAAATGTGGATTCGTCAACTGTTTCCAGAGAGTCCTTTTTAATGATATTGAAATCTTGGATGAGAACAATTTTATGCCGAATACACATTTTGTGCCCCGAGGGCGGGGTATTTGACACAATTTATTCTTTTCTTGGCGGGCATTTGAACGACTTTTCTGATAAGGGGCGGGGAATTTGACAACTGAAAACGGAAAAAAATCAAAAGCCCAGAGGTGGCCCGGGGGGGGGGATGTCCGGGTATCGTTTTCACTCGTGCAATATTGCATGTTAAAACGTAGATAATTTGGAAACATAAACATCTCTACTTTCAGAATTAAAGATTTTGAACATAACAGAACCTTGTATTGTTCTGATATAAGCTTGTATCGGCAATTGATCCAACTTTTAATCAAATTTCCTCTAAAATTTCGTATCCTGTTCTCGTTTCTATTGATAATAATAGTTGCAACTTCAACAGTACTTATGTTATGAACAGTAGGTGATATTTGCTGATATAAACATAATTTCTTTAAAAAACCATAAAGTAGGACTTGACAGTTTTTATTCACTTTCTTTTAAGTTGGTAAATACTACATGATAGCTAAATTAAAAGCTAATTAAAACCAACTATCTAAACTATTCACAAACAACAATTTAATAACAGTAATACTAAAAGTAACAGTAATACTAAAAGTAACTGTCATGCTAAAAGAATAATTGAAATATAACAGTAATGCTCCGGGGGCCCTGCATCTTTCTTGGCGGCATATCATTAGAATGTACTAAAAGAAGCCTAGTCTAGACGGGTGGGATAATTCTCTTTAGATAATAAAATCACGTTTTAAACAGTTTCGTAATACCTATTTTGCAATTAACGCCCTATGTTAAGTTGGAAAACGACCCGAAATTATTGATCTGCTTCAACGAGGCTCTGCCACCCAGGGTAGTGTATTTCCTTGCAAGAAGTTCCCCCATTGCTTTCGTCATTTCTACCAATACCGATAATGGAAGATATACGTGATATCGTTAAAGGAATAAAGCAAGTACGGCGGGAAGCAAAGTCCCTCACTCAACAAAATGATGAACCGAGTCTTCCTGAACTTGAACATATGGGAGCAAGACTGCAAGCAGCTACAAATGTTTTGAATAATTTAAGAGCAACTATGCATGCAATGCGAGCATCGTCTGCTGATTCGACAGCAGTTGATGGTCTTCTTGAAGCTATTAGGAAGTCCGAAATGAAAATAATTCTTCTGCTAGAGACTGTTAACGAATACATAACAGATAAAGAATCGAGCCAGAAATATGTTGTTGATGATGTTTCAACTGGTGCACAAGGAAGACCACACAAAGATATAGGAATTGATCAACTAGAATGTCTAATGCAGCATGGCTTCTCGATGGTTGCAATAGCTTCGTTATTAGGTATGAAGTAATATTCTGTAGGGTGAGCCAAAATGTTTGGCGTCAGAAAATTTGTAATATGTAGGTTATGACAATGGTTATGAAATTTATCAATGGTAAACTAGCAATAAGAACAGTCAGTTAATGAAGCCTTTATGGAACACATGAATTGTTTTAAATTCTTGTCCCAAATTTGTCAATTTTTCTATAGGAAACAATAAAGCCTAAAAAATTATTCGATTTCAATCGTGAATTACATAAGCCTACGGGAAGAACAAATCTAGGGGGGATGCCTGATGAAAAGTCTACTGTTAACTAAATTGTTTGCCCGACTTACGGCAGATTATTGCCCGAAATAAGCAGATTTTTTTAAATTTTTCGCTTGTTTGGGGGGCTGCCGCCCCCAGCCTCCCCCGGCTCGTACGCTGAAGGTGAACGAAATCGCCCTTACAACTTCCCTATGGTTTGTTTAAATGTCAAATCATGGAGCAATGCAGCTAGGTTTTTTTGAATGAAAAGTTTATTCAATACTACCACCTTAATTCGAGGCTACTATCTTCACTGCGAGCGAAGCTAGCTACCTATCCGGAGGAGCAAGTGAACACAGCGAGAGAGTGAAAGAATCTGCAGTTTTCTCTGGCGGGCTGTGCTACCTGGCTCCTCCGGAGAGGTAGATCGCTATGCTCGCAGTACTCCTAATGGCAAAGCCAGACTAAAAGAGAAACCAATGGAGGAGGGGGGGTTCTTGGCCAAATTTTGGATAGGGGTGCGCCGCGAACATTTTCAAAATGGTACCGTTGGCTAGACCAATTTATGTGAAAATGATACCCTTGGCTAGACTAATTTCTTTACCAAAAGTGCCATAATCTTCACATTATCCTCATTTGAAGGATCAATTATCAACATTGAAAGTTAAAAGATTTTCTCTTTTGACAAGGTGTCAGTGTTTCAACAATAAAAAGAAGAAAAAATGATTATGGATTGCTGTCTGAAAGAGAGAAGACACATGTGACAGACGACGAGCTTGATAAGTTAGTGGATTTAGCTGTTTGTAAGCAACCTCACTGTGGAATTGTAATGATCCAAGCAGAACTAAGACGAAAAGGCTTCTGGATTTCAAGAAACAGGGTACGAAGCTCTCTGATAAGAATTGATCCCATTTCCACCCTTGCCAGGACAAAAGCTAGTACTTCACGTCGTGTTTACAAGGTTGCTGCACCAAACTCTCTTTGGCACATTGACGCAAACTTGAAATTGACAGTGTAAGACATTTTTGTTTGTTCTTGACATTTCAGTTCCACCTGTTTCATCTATTAGCAGACGTTTCTTTCCTTTTCCACTGTCTGAGTTATTTGGGAAGAAAATAAATGGGAGCCATCTCGTACAATTTTGTTGTGACGATGGTCAGGACTCAGGGACATGGTAAACACCAAGGGGGACTCCCTATTGGTATGTGACAGGGCGATCAGACAAAGCATTTTTTGAAAAATCCAAAACTATACTAAACGTAGGAGATTTTTAGACCCAAAAATATAGTCATTGCTACATAGTATATAAAAACCAGAGGTATTATAGCATGTTTTCTACTGCACGCAATATTTTGCAGAGAAAATCCACTTAGCACTCACCAACTCCCAAAAATATGCTAGTTTTACACAAAATAGCGTACCCTAAGGTATACTAGACAATGATTCCCGAACGCAATGAGTGTCTGACCCCCTGTCACCTATCATTAGGGAATCCGCTCTGATGATAAAGATTCACAATCTTGAGAGAGTGGAAATGCATGCAGAGAAAGTTTATACCAAAGGTTTATACTTCAGGAAATATACTGAAGATACTACAGTATGTTTCAAAGAAAACCATACTATTTCAATGTGTTAATCCATGAATGATATCTCTTTGTTTAAAGAGGTACAAATAATGTAAAGATAATGCATTTGTTACAAAAGTCAATTTCTAATATATTGGTCTGATGGCAAACCTCTCCCAGCTCAACGAATTTTAAGATTTAGCATTTAAAGATAAACAATTCAGGAACAGCTTTACATTCATTTCAATATAAGAAGCTGCGTATTAGAAACTGTAGGCTCAATTTTTTTAGTACTTAAGCAAATAACCTACCTGAATTAAAGATACTAAGAAACTTTTGTAATTTGCAGCTTTAATTTTCCGAGGTCGATCAAAAATGTTTTGACATTGTACAGTAATAGTAAATGTCTTGACATTGTTATGAGTGCAAATTATGTTATTAAATGTTTTGAGATCTTACAAAGTATTGTGTAAGCCCTTCTAACAAAAATATATAAGCTTACACTGTAAGAAACTCATAAGTAGCTTTTGGTAGCAAAATGGTAGCAAATTTAAGAAAATGCCTACCAACCCTGGAACAAAGTTTCTTATAAAAATACATTACCAAAACTTGTTACAAAGCTTAACTTACATTTAGCTAAAAATGAGCTAAACTTGGAATAACTAATTTTTGAACTCGTTTTTTAGTGATTTATCGCTGTCAAACAGAATAAAATGTTGTTAATTCCATCCAGATGAATTAGGACATCTTCTAAGGTGTTGTAAAAGCGGATGCGTGTCTGTCGCCGTTTACTCTAGTGTTAACCAGTCTGAACTAAGCCGATGTCCTTTGACTACTTCAATTGAGATCCTATTGAGTTTGTTCATGCCGTGTTTATATATACACTACAAAATCTAATTATGTTAACTAGGTCCTCCTATTTTTATCTCTCTGACAGGAAATTTGGAATAGTTATCCATGGTGCAATAGATGGCTTTTCGCGCAAGGTATTGTACCTATACGCTGCTGACAACAAGAAAGCTACAACTGTTGAAAAATGTTTCCTCCAAGCAGTTAAAGAGTATGGCTGGCCTAGCCGTATTCGCACTGATAAAGGTGGAGAAAATGAAATAGTTGGTAAATTGATGGTGAGAAAGCGATCTGCTATCAAAAAGGCACACCTTGTTGGATCCTCAGTTCACAATCAAAGAATTGAAAGGTTATGGAAAAATTAGCTTTCTTGACATTCCTGTCCATAAAACCAAGATACGAAATGTATAATCCCGTCCTGCAATTTTCTAACTGAAATTGATAATCCCAGTCAAAAGACACATCCCTTGCTCCTAACTCTGATAAGTAGATCCAGCGGGTTTACCCATTCTTTGCTTGTCTTGAAAAGATTCACGGAGAAAGAAGCACAAAATTCAAATATTGGCATGATATAATAGAATTTGTTAATGTTGATATGATAATAGTAGTTCTGCTTTTATATAGCTTTGTTTGTACCTCACATCACGTGTCCTTTTTCTTTGACTTTATCTACTTGGATATGAGGAACAATATGCATACATCAATTTTTATCGATCAAAAGCTTTGCTCCCACTTTGCTAGAAATAGAAATAAGAGTGATACAAATATCAAGTATAGAACAGATCTCTGAAAGTAAACTTGTTAACTTGGTGGCAAAAGCACCGTGTATAATTTGGGTATTGGGGTTTCTACGACTTTGGTATAAAGAACGGTATGCATTTTCGTGGTTCTGG
>REGM01000010.1:185778-203947 GCA_004194415.1 Aurelia aurita | reverse complement strand
AAGCAACTGCCCCGGCCCTATTTTGCAAACCAAACAAATAACCCCATTACGCACAGATTCAGACTTTGGAGCAAATGTTGGTAATGCTATTTTCCGTGGTAGAGACGCAGTTTTAGGGGAGTTTTAGTTACCGTGCCGAGAGGGATAACAAAGGGAAGAGAAAAGGTTTCGAGTCATTCCTATGACGCATCTTAGTATATAGATTAGACCTCTCTAACTCGTTGATTCAGGTTTAGTCTTGTACTAAAAGGCAGAGTTCACTCAAAGAGAACAGCAATCTTCACGTTATGTGTATCATTCTTCAACAACGCTCTTACATTCAACGAGCAATTCGCAATATTTCTAAATCTAAAGGCCCTGACTAATACATTAACTTTTATACCAACAAACAAGGAACTTCAGTTTTAACCAACCAATCAAGATTAAGAATAACAACCAGTCAAACCAATCAAATTCAAGATGACCAAACCATTAAGCATGCGAAGTACAATAGTTTGACGTTCTGCTAAGCCGTTAAAGTAGCAATAATCCACAATAATCTGAGTCAGTTTCCTAGTCTCTACTTCATACTGAGGCTGTTACGCATTCAAGCTGGTATTAACAATAAGAAGTAAAATTCCTTGACTCACAAAAGTGTCCGCTTGTTACTGTAAAGTAAATGAATGGGCTATTGTTGCTATGCTAAGCAAGTTTCTAAAATTACTCAAAATACACGTGAAATTATAAGCGCGCATGGGGTTTTCCCAACAGAGTACAATATTTTATTTCTTTCATGCGACAAATAAAAACCTGTCTAGACACCGTACAACAATTTGAACATTTGCGAATCAAAGCAGAAAAATTGCAAAAGTTTGAACCTGATTCACAAAGAAGTTTTTAAATACTATCAAATAAATGAACAGAAATAATGGAATCATTTTCAAGCAAGACAAAACAAGGCTGGAGTAATTTTCTTTGCAAACATTGCTTCAGAAGAAGAACATTGGCGTGTTTGACAGTCTCTAATTTTAGTTTGAAGAAACCACTTCGTTCATCGCCGAGAAGACATATTTTGTTGTGCATGCACTATCAGAAATTTTAATCAATTTATCCTCACCTCTTAGCCTTCCATGTTTTGCTTTTCTTTTCGTTGGAGACTGTATTGCAAATGTTAGTCCCGATGTTAGTACGTGAAAATTACGACCGTATCTTGTCTAGGTATAGGTGACTGAATTGTGACAGACTTTTTGGCCCTAACCGGAGCTCTCTGCATGGAGTTTTAAGGCAATAAATGAAGCTTCTTCCGTATATTCTGCAGTAATGCGAGGATGCTTGATACTCTCATCATCGTCTGAAGAATCAAAATTACTCTCTTCATAATATTCTGCCATCTTTGTCAAGTTCTGCCATTGTCTATCACTGTGATTTGTTCAAAAACTTGCATCTTGCCCTCAAGCCTGCTACATAACAACAACACAGAGCCGGTTTTCCAAATAAGGAGTGAGAAGTGAAATTGAGAAGTTTTGCTGGTTTTTGTCCAGGCGTCAACAAAACGCTTCCCTGGCGTCCAGGACTCTCACGCGAACGCGGTCAACTTGACGCAGGGAACCAGGCTGTTTCCTTTCGGAGCGCTGCTGTCACTCCAGGGCGATAAGATACTCCATTCGGCATTCAGGTGGGGTATCTAATCACATGGGGCTCACGCTAATATAAATTTATTGAATGCTAATTTAAATGTTTGTTGAATGCTATATAATTAGTAATATAAATTTGACCTGTCCTGGAAAAATAGCCTTAATGGACATACCTGTCCCGGAATGCAGACACAAAAGGTATAATCCTGTCCTGGAATTTTTAGCCGAAAAGGATACCCTATTGGCAGGCACATCCCCGGGTACTCAATGTATTAGGGCCCATGTACACGAGCGCTCCGAATTTCTTAAAACAGCAGGAAACATTCCAGTAAAAGCTAATTTTTTTAGCTTCCGTCTTACCTTTCTGCTAGCAATAGAACAGCGGACACCAATTAAAGAAATCCCTGTTGACTGAATGTGTTACTGAATGGACGTCTCCAGCAAACTCCAGTTAAAAAACACAAGTAACAGCATCCTAAACGCAAATTATCAAATGGCTGGTTTTAGACGTCTAGTTAATCAAAATTTCGCCGCGAGTGAAGAATCTGCATCTCAAAACAGATAATTCTACGAAGACTTGCAGGATCCTTCGCAACAAACCTTTCTGCAAACATAGTCAAATGTTTCGCGTCCCATTCTATAATGTGTAATCCAGTAGTTCGGATCAAGGTCTTTGCTTGTGTTCAAATCAGCATCATAGTACACATCAAACTCATTAAACTGCCTGTGAAAGGCCCAAGCCCGTCTACTCTGGTACACATTTACAAAAAATTGAATTGCTGCCCTCTGCATTTCTAAACCTGTCATTGTTACGAATGTTGAAGCAAAAGCCATCATTCTCTGTAGCGTACGTTGTCGATTTTGTTCCAACAAATGCACGCAAAGAAGCAAAAACATGAACAATTCTTCGTCAGACATTTTGTTGCTTGTGGGTGTGATTGAAAATCAATAACTTGTTAGCATAGAGCTGGGAAAATGTTTGCTAGCCTATGAATTGCATCCAAGATCAGTTTTAGGAGAAACGGAGCACGAGGGAAACGCTAATCCGCGATGACAGAATAAATCAAAAGAACAAAGCACTTAAAAAATCGAGGACCTCCGAGAGTTCCTTGATTTTATTGGGCGGCTCCTTTCATCCGATCTTGAGAACGTTCTCAAGAAAATTTCATAAAATTGACCATGTACACGACGGGCATAGGTGTTAATTTGCTTAATTCGGGCAAAAATGTAAGAAAGCTGTTCGTGTACATGGGGCCTAAGTAGACCCCCCGGGGGAGAATTGCCTCACGTTTTTTTGTTAAACTTGTATATTTTTTTGTTTGTTTGTTTGTTTGTTTGTTTGTCTGTTTGTTTGTAGTCTTACGACTTGAAACAGTGTTATATGTATTGATAGGAAAATCAGTTAACTGTAGTCATCTATGAGAAAAATATAGAGAGTATAACTCACGTTTTCGTATAAAGTTGTGGTTTGTTCCAGTCTTGTTTTCACGCGTCAGTCTTTCATCTTGAATTTCATGAATGAAATAAGACCAACGTGCATGCTTTAACTCCAAGTGTAAATCAGCATGATGTCAAAGTCTTGACAAACATAGTATTCGTAGTGATTGAGAATAGACAGGAATTTGCCTTGGAGGCAAGCTTGATAAATTTATTACAAATCGTCGTAGTGTCGCGTCAAGCCTGAGCTGATCAATGATTGAAGCTGATACACCGCTAGTACAATACACCACACTTTGAAGCAAAACTACGGACGATGTAATAACTCTGTAATAATGATGTAATAACTGTGGCTCCATGACATCTTGCTTATTGTTAAATTCAATATGTTTACTTTTGATCCGTTTCGCCAATCAAACAGAGCTTTTAAACAATTCTCGCACTGGAAACAAACAATGTCGCAAGGCATGATCACAAGTTTTGTTTGTTAAAAGACAATCAAACAAACAATCACTTTTTGTTAAAAAACAATCCCCACGACCACAGGAGACAGGAAAGTTGCCCCCATCCTATAGACTTACGTGTACTTTGTACCCGTGAGTCAAAAATACAAAAATTTTATTTAGCCATTGAGGGCTAACATAATCATTATTTTTGGATTATTGGGTTTAAACTCTTGGCGTCAAAATTTTTCAAATTTGTATACAGCTTTTTGGGACACCCGGTAGCTGTTCGATGTGTTTTGCACAACATGAACATTTTGCAAAATGCAATAAACATAGTAAGTCTCAAGTTACATGATATTTTATGCAAATCTAACATCTCAGAATCCTCCAAACACGGCCGGAAATATTTGATAAATTTTCTGACTACAGGCTAAGGGTGTATTCTTTCGGGCATCTTCTGAAAACGGTAGAGTTGGTAGGAGCCAAAATCTCATTCTTTTAGTGCCATTCTACCGAAAACGGTAGACTTCGCAGACTTCCGATCATTTTTTATAAAAGCCCATTCTTTTGATCATTCTGTTTTCGGTAGACTTCCGAGAGATTTTTGATGTATTCTTTTGGGCTCTTCTGAAAACGGTAGACTTCCGAGGCCTCGGAAACCTTCTGCTCCTGAAGCTGGTAGACTTCCGAGAGATCGCAAAGAGCCTTGTAGCCTTGTTTCGTGAATGAAAAAGTTTGCAAAACATTCGAAAAAAGAATTAAATTCTTTTCTATTGGGATTTGCATTTTGCATAACAAAAGTACAGTGCATTGCAATTGCTTCAATTCGCTCAGCGGAGCACTACATTCGAACTCTCTCATTTTCAGAATTCCCATTCTTTTGGGATTTTTCTCTACGAAGTCTGCCAACTCTACCGTTTTCAGAATGTGTATTCTTTTGGCATTTTTCTCTCCGATCTCTCCGATCTCTACCGTTGTCAGAATGCGCATTCTTTTGGTAACTGACATTTTTCTCTGCGAAGTCTACCGTTTTCAGAAGATTTTCGAGACTTCAGATGCCCAAAAGAATACGCCCTAAAAATGTAAACAGAAATATGCTATTCACACAGATTTTGCATCCCACGATTTCAGATTGTAGTGATTCGAATCCCATCTGTAAGACTTCAAGACCTTCATTGATAGATCAAGAAAACTATTGTTTGAGCTAAGAAAAGTATTTCTTGTAGCACTGCGTAAAATACAGGTAAGGCATTGAAGAGATTCACGATTAATGTGAATAGATTGTTAAGTCATCGACAATACTTACTTATGTCAATTCCGAGAAAAGTGCATCGCCTATTGACTACATCATAATACAAGCAGGTGTTCTTATATTTATTTATGATCGGCAGTGAATAGGATTCAACCGGCAACTGCTGGAGAATGCATACCTGCCAAAAAATTCGTAGGTAGCGTTATTTGAATTGCTATAATGCTGTGATTAAAGAGTGTCATCCTTTGGAGACATAATTTACAGAAACAACTATATCGGCCAGATGGGGTAAGTAATTTTGAGAATCTAGTGTATTTTTCATGGCTTCTGTTTACTGATCAGATTAACATTGGTAACCATATCTGTCTATACCCGACGAAGTTTCATCAGGGTATGACAAATGGTTATTGCGTTTATGCTGTTAACATCTGTTCACTCAACTCATTCAACGAATTAGAAGGGATGCGTTCTGTAATAGAAGTTCCCAGAAAAGGTATAATTTTGGTAAACGGATCTGAACAAGAAATATATACAAACTTTATCTTTTAACAGGGTATGACATCATCATAAACCTATTTTACCTGGGGGTATTATCGCCCCCAAGTGAATCATGAAGAATATCTCTTAGCTCAAAAAGCTAGAACGAGAAGGCTCACAGACTTGTTTCTAAAATGAAATAGGATATTGAACATTTAGTGTTTTATTGTCATGAATATAGACACTTGGCCAGAACAATCCCATGTTTGGAGAGCGGTAACAAAGATACTCACAAAATGGTAATGTCGAATTTCTCCTATTGCCCGCTGATTTGGCTGTTTTGTAGCAAAGTTGCAAATAATGAAATTAATATGACCCACACACTTTATATATATATATATGAATCCACATTTGAGGAACTTTTAGATAGAGGTGAAGCAAAGACAATGCAGAAAAGTAACCTACAAAATCTCATAGTTGAAATCTACAAATCAATCAATCATCTCAATCCTGAGTACATGTGGGAATTTTTTGTTAAGAAAGTTGTTCCCTACAACCTTCGTACTAAGGAACTATGCAAGCTACAGATTTCCTTGACGGAAATCTACAAGTCAATGAATCATCTTAATCCATCGCTTGTATGGGAATTTCATGAAAAGAAACATGTAACTTATAATCTAAGGATACAAAATCCATGTAAACTGCCACAAACTAAGTCACAGGGCTTTGGACAAGAATCACTGTCTTTTAGAGGGAGTTTCCTTTGGAACACCCTCGATGACAGTGTCAAAAATGAGCCAACACTTTCGGCTTTCAAAAAGAGGATCAAACACTGGGCTGGAGATAAATGCACCTGCAAAATATGCCGCTGATTTTTGTATAAAGTATATATATATATTTTTTGTTTGTAAATAGTTGGTTTGAATTAGTATATCTATTACTACTGTAAATACCAACTTTAAATATGGATTACATTACATTACATTAAGCTCCCATCGGTGAGTTCTCAGCGCTACGGAATAAATTCTCTATCTTTTAGAGGAAGTCTATTGTTTTTTTTGTTTTTTTTATCAATTCGACACAATATCATCAGATACATGGTCTAATCTAACTAAAAATAAAGAGCTAAACAAGTCTAATACAAAAAATACATGGTTTATTAAAGCGATATGAAAGGTATGTTAATAAGTTCTAATGAAGGAAAAGGGATAAAAGGGGTTTCAGGTGCTATCGAGGCGTTTTTTGTAGTTTATGTTTAGGTATTCGGCAAATATTTTCAGGTATTTTTCATCCTCATTTGTAAATAGAAAAATCATTTTTGTTGGTCAGTTGGGATTTTAATGAAATTTTGGTAATATTCGTTGACTTGGTTTAGGAAAAAAGTTCTTTCTGTATTATATGTGCAACATGCGAGTATAAATTGGGTTTCATCTTCAATTATATTTCGGTAGAATTTACAGAATCTTTCTTCTCTCATTATGGGAGGCTTACTGCGTCTTCCTTTTTCAATAAATAGCAAGGCAATGGTCGCTAAGCCGTAGTTTGGTTAATGTTCGTCTATGCGTTCTGTTTTTAACAAGTGAAAGGTATTTCTCGTATGTTATGTTTGATTTGTGAGTTTTTTAGTTGAGTGCTTTTGATCTTGTTATAGTTTTGTCACTCCAGATATTTTCAAATTTTGTTCTAAGGCATTTGTTTATGGCATATTTTGAAAGGGAGGAAAAAGTATTATTTGTACCGGGTTAGTCAGAAAAAACGTGGGGTGTTTGACAATTTTTATTGATACAGTTTAATTAGCAAATTTGTTTCTTTACAGTTCTTTGCATAGAAGAAAAGCTAACTTAGATATGAAAATTTGTTTGGTCTAAATCGGTCTTTCCGTTCCAGAATTACGAGTGATTTTAGTAAAATGGTGTTTCGCGAGATTGCTAAAATAGGCCTGCAATTAGATTCATATTCATGCACGCTTGAGCTTCTAAACCATGACAAACATATTGTTTCTCTACCAAAACATCGAAACAACGCATGTATTGTGTTAGAGCACAAAAGAAAAAAACTAATGTTACTTATGTAGTATCCCTTGGGGACTAGTAATTTAATTGTTATTGTTAGCAAGCTGAAAGTTATTTTACTAATCGCAAATAAATAAGGAAAGAAATGACCGATTTTAACAAACTAAATTTCTATACCTAATTCAATCTTTCTTCTGCAATATAAAACTTCAACAATCCCGATTTGACTTGTTTTTCACCAGAATATGGCTTGCTGAACGCCCCACATTTTTTCTGACTCACCCGGTAGACTTTTGTAGAGTATTATTAAGTATTATTGCAAAGTATTATTGTGGAATGCTCTTAGTGATGACTTTAAATTGACAACTTCTCTCATGAAATTCAAAAAAGAAATACATTGCTGGGATGACAACAACTGTACTTGCTACATTTGCACTTAATCTAGGGATTTAAGGTTTTATCTTATTCTGTTTTATTGTATATTGTAGACTATAGATACTTGGTGTTAATAAATTGTTGTTAACTAGAAATAAACTAACTGTAAATAAGTTTATGATTATTATGATTATGATTAAAATATATAATAACTAGGAACATAAAGTGCTCACTTTGGTGGCACTTTAACCCTATTTCACATGGGGTATTTTTTTATATTTTGGCTTTTTGTTCGTTTTTCGCCTCACCCCCCCCCCCTTTTTTTTTCTCTGAAACTACAAAAGATATAGCAATGACACTTACCTCAATTGTTCTTTGGATAATAAGCTTTTCAAACATAGCAACGGCAATCAATTAGTCACGTGATTCGTTGCTTGGCGACCAAAAAACAAAGGAAAATTGGCAAATTTATCGCTTTTTCATAAGAAAAAATTATTATTTAATTACATGACCGATGTTAATTCCAATGGTCTTAAATAATGGAAAACACCATGTAAATTCAAAACATATACTGTAAAAGCAATTTTAAGTATCTATTTTAGAGCAATTAGCATTTAATTAACTCTTTATTCTCCGGACAGATTCTCACTTCGATTTTTTCATGGTATTCTTCCTATTTCCTATCCATATTGAATTAAAATGCATTAAGCAACCAAGATAAAGCTAATTTGCTGCAAAATGTTCAATTCATACATTTATTCATCCGAAAAATGACGTCATAAATGTAAATGACGTAATCTATAATAAATTGAGCTGATGTCAGCAAATATGGAACTATTATATATCAAATGAACGCTCTCATTATGGTCGATTGAATGATACATGTTTCAAGTCAATCAGACAAGAAACAAAAAAATATGGGCATTTTAAGCTTTTTTGTCGACCACTCTCCAAATATGGTGCTATCGTGGTCACGTGATCAAATCTAGAGCAATGAATTATTGAAATTAAAATTGGCAACTAAATTTTGTTAAAATTCATTAAGCCTTGGTAGTCATACCTTGCATTGTTTAGTCCCAATGTAGCAAAGTTTGGTCGAGGGACGAAAACGCCCCCCATGTAAAATATCGAAACGGTGATTTTGCAGTATCACACAGAATTTAATCTTTTTTTTTCAAAAATGAAAAAAGTTGTTTTGAAGATAAATTGTTGTACTTAACAGAGGAACAAACCAAACATTCATATGTTTACCATTGCTCGGATTATTGTTTTACCATTGGGATTTTTGACAGTCACTTTTAAAACGGGTGAAGCCACTAAAAATACTGCAAAAGACAATGGACACGTGCCTAAGTTAATAGTGTTTACAGATTTGTTTATACTTTGGCGACGGAGCCACTTTAAAATTCCAAGCTCTTGCAGAGGGCTCACTTGAGAGTAAACATTATAAATTTTTAAAAATCCTGACTGGAGAGTCAAATTTATAGATTTGCAAAAATTATATTGTCTTTATTTTTTCTTATATTCATATAAAAATACTGATAAACATAAACTTGTAAGCCTTTTCAACCAAATCGGAGGGTCGTGGGGAAAGTGGAAAATAGAGGGAGTCAAAAGCAAGCGATCACGCGAAGAGCAGAAAACGCAGAGTTTAGTGAAAGCAACGGTTTGTGTAAAATTTATCGCTCTATGCGGGTGCAAAAGATTTTGAGTTTTTGCGAAAGTATATTCTCGTGGCGAGATAAAAACGAGGGTGTGGTTTTCTCCACAGCTAGCCCCTCTCCATCCGCCATTATCATTAGATGACGCAATAAAAACGAAGCTCTCTGATTGGCTACTGGAATAGAATTACGTCATATGTAAACAAACCAAAGCTGCTATTGTTACAAAATTTGCCTCTGTTACAATGGGTTGGATCTTGGTAAGCTAGTGGGATTAGTATTCATTGACCTTGAGAAGGCCTTTGATACTGTTGATCACAAAATTCTTTGCAAAAAGCTTGAGCTTTATGGCGTTCAACAGCGTGAGCTTTCCTGGTTCAAATCCAACCTTACCAACCGTAAACAGTTCTGCAGGGTTAATGGTGTTGATTCAGAGATTGGGGATATAGAGGTTGGTGTTCCACAAGGCTCGTGCCTTGGCCCCTTACTCTTCCTGATCTATATCAATGACCTCCCACAAGCTGTCCAAGACTCCACTGTGTCCATGTATGCTGATGATACCAGTCTGGGTTGGGTTGGAAGACCATTCAGAAACTCATTCAAAATGAGTCTGAAACAATGGTCTTCAAATCCCTAAATGGGTTAGCTCCTCGATNTGAGCTTTATGGCGTTCAACAGCGTGAGCTTTCCTGGTTCAAATCCAACCTTACCAACCGTAAACAGTTCTGCAGGGTTAATGGTGTTGATTCAGAGATTGGGGATATAGAGGTTGGTGTTCCACAAGGCTCGTGCCTTGGCCCCTTACTCTTCCTGATCTATATCAATGACCTCCCACAAGCTGTCCAAGACTCCACTGTGTCCATGTATGCTGATGATACCAGTCTGGGTTGGGTTGGAAGACCATTCAGAAACTCATTCAAAATGAGTCTGAAACAATGGTCTTCAAATCCCTAAATGGGTTAGCTCCTCGATACTTTTACTTCTTCAAAAACAACTCAGAATGCTCCTCCCGTAGCCTCCGCAATACAGAGACGGACCTGAGGCTACCTATGAAAAAAACAACAAATGGACAAAATTGTTTTTCTTTCAGAGGAGCAAAGTTGTGGAATAGCCTCTCAGCTGAGTCAACGCAAGCATCCTCCCTAAGCCTATTTAAGCAATTGATTTAGGGTTGAACTCTTTTCTTTTAACTGTAAACTTTGAACATTGTAAATCAATTTTTAGATTATAAAATAGGTTTTTTAACAGTTTTTAATATTAATTAGTTTTTGTAATTTAGCTTTATTTTATGGGAGGGCCCCTTCAAAACCAGCCCTTGTGTCTCAACTTTCGTTCAATGTTAGTTTCCTGTCAACCAAAGGCGAAACGGTCATCTGGACCCACAATCACTTACAAAATGGTTGAGCCACCCCAAAATATTAGGTTTTTCGCCCCTGCTCTCCCCCCTCCCCCCTAGTCAATGTTGCAATACCACTCAAATGTTGTCGAACCATGAATGCCAGCATAATCGAGTACTTTCTTGCAAACAACATTGATATGGGGGGGAGGGGGGACCAAAATGTCGTTTTTTACAGGGTGGCTCAACCATTTTGTAAGTGATTGTCTGAAAATGTAATACCTTTAAGGAGTCATAAATCAAAGGCGTTTGCTTTCATCCGTGTGAAATTAACTGTGATTATAATGATTGCATAGAGGCATAACTCTGATTTTTTCTTAATTTTTAAACGCTGTTGCGGCCTCGCAGCGTCCCTTGGAAAATATGCTCATTCTCGTCATTTTTCGATTATTTGCCTACTTGGTTGGGCCTCCCAATAAACAAAAAAGACATTGGGACAAGACAAAATATTTGCTTTCATTGAAGTGGTATAGTTTAAATGGACTTCATGAATTAGCAACTTAGGTTTCTTTAGTCAAAATGGCGGAGCAGCATTGGTTTGCATTTTCTGCTTGGTTTTCAATGATTTTGGGTAATTCTATGGAATCTGCATGTTTTTCTCGCAAACACTGAGGCATGGGGAAACGATAATTTTCTGTTGAAAAATTGATTTTACTAAACGTGGCAACATGTACGTTTATATACAGACTCTTTTAATTAAATAACGCTCCTAAGATAACTTCCCTCTAGCCGAAAACTTATAGGAGTGCAACCGTCCTAAAGTTACAGTAGTTACGCCTCACATTTAAAAAGAAAATTATTTTTCAAACGACTTTACAACATCCATAGTCGCTCTTAGTCATATCTTCAAGTTCAAAAACGTATTGGTTTTTAATTATCTCAACAATCCAACAATTATGTCCCATATTGTTGTCTTTGGAAAGGAATTACTGCACTTGATCGAGGGCGGGAAATTTGAAAAATCGACAGTTTGATTTCAAAATTGCCCAAAGCCTTTCCTCGTTATGGTCGTGACGATTGGGCGATCGTGCCATTAAAAATATGACAATTAACACCCATTTTGAACTCGTTTGTTCATTTNTTTTTTGAAAGGACTTTTACTGCTACGTTCATTGGATTTAGTTGATTCTTTTCTTGTGTTAGTTGATTTCTGAGCTTTATTTTGTTTGTTGAGGCTACAGAAGCGATTTGATTAGGGAATATCTTCTCTCAACTCTTTGTCGTTTAATCTACGCGATGTTTTCTTAGGAAATGTCCATTTGTTAGTCGGTTGTATTGTTTTCGTAAACTCTTCTTCTTTTGGTGTTGTTAGGTGAATCCTTTTGATTGGGAATGCATCAATAGAACCAGATTCTAAACAGTTAAAGAAATGTTGCCGCATCTTAGATTGATCAAATACTTTTATTGAAGGGTCTTCGTTTCTAGCTAGCTCAGCAGCATACGCCAGAGCAAAGAGTCCGCAATCATTTTGGCCTTCTTGAGTGGAAACAACGTTCTTACGGATAATAGTTGGTACAACATCTTGATCCGGAGAATAGATAACCTTAATCTCAGAAATAAGTTTCGTTGTTGGTGCCATGTTTAAACTGTCGAATACTCTAACTGCACCGCCAATGGAAGTCGATGTCGTAAAGTGATTATTACCTGTATGATGTATATGAATTGTAGGTATTATTATTATTATTATTATTATATATTATTAGTATTATTATTATATTATTATTAGTATTATTATTATTATTATTATTATTATTATTATTATTATTATTATTATTATTATTATTATTATTGAAACTGAAATTTTCAGACAGTGTTGTTGTCTGGTTTACTTCCTGCCAACAGGCTACTTTCCGTGGCTTTAGAAGGCATATTTCAAATGTCCATTTACTCTTTGTGTCCAAACTTGTAAGTATCTTTTGTCCTTTTTATCCTTGAAAGCAGTTAACAACAAGTCACCAAGGGTCTCAAGGTTCTTTCTCCTGTGTCCTGTGTCTCTAAAGGGACGAAACTTTTCGCAATATCCTTGCTGTTCCAAGCAATGCCGTTTTCTGAATAATCTCCATCGCAATCTTCACATCCAAAGTTTCAATGTGTCTTTCAAACTTGTCTGAAATGACTCCCAAAGCTCCAATAACTACAGGTATTACTGTAACTTTATCCATTCGTCATATATGGCCTATTTCCTCTCTCAACATTTGGTACTTTTCAATCTTCTCAAGCTCTTTTTCTCTCACTCTTGAATCTCTTGGCACAGCAATATCGATTATTTTCACTTCCTTGTTCTTCTTGTCAACAAACACAATATCTGGTCGCCTTGGCTCGATAAATCTATCACAATGGATGGTGAAATCCCATAGGAGCTTGAAATTCTCATTTTCAATTCGGGTTGCTGTTCGTACCATTTATCTGTTCTATCAAAGCCTCCTTTGCTGCAAAGCTGCCAATGAACATATCGTGCCACATCATCATGCCTCCTCTTATACTCCCTTTGTGCTAATTTTGCACATTCCCTAACCAGATGACTAATAGTTTCTCTTTTTTCTCCACACATTCTGCACAGTGGGGAATCAGCACTCTTATCAATATGGAACTTGATGTAATTCGTTCATAAAGCTTGTTCTTGAGCACTGCATATCAATGCTTCTGTACACCCCTTCAAATCTCCCTTCGCAATCCATTGCCATGACTTGTCCCAATTCAATCCTTCCCAGGGCCGATACTAGCCATGAGTTCATAGGGGGGCGAAGAACAAAAATTTTCCGGCGGAAAATCAACAACAGCAACAATGCCAGTTTTAGGAACATACGTTACAATCATCCGTAAAATGACTGATGTACTCCTTCAAAACTATAATTTAGAGTTATTTTACAATCCAACATTGCTACCTTCAAGATTAGTGAATATGAAGAAAAAATATGCTGTAGATTCAAAATTCCTGTCGTCATTTACCCTCGAACGTTAATAGATTCGTGTTTAATACATCATTCTCCATCAAAACCTGTTAAAGTTGGACCTGTAAATCACAAAAAAATCCGACAGGTAGAGTGAAATTTCCGACAAACGGCCTTCTGGGGGGGCGCTCCGCCCCCCCAGCCCCCCCACTGGCTTCGGCCCTGATCCTTCCCCTGTCCTTTACAAACTGTCCATGCATCGCCTTCTGTTTCAATTCATCTTCCCTTTCCTGGCTCTTAGACATTTTATATTCATTTGGTTCAATTGCTTCCTCAGTATTAACTATGCTGGTTTCTCCAACCTTTCTCAAGAGTTTCTCTCTGCTGTTCTTTATATACCAACTCAGGTTATTTTTTTTTCTCCCCTTACACAATTTTCACAGCTGATCAAACCTCTTCCACCTCTCTTTCTTGAAACATATACTCTTGCGACGTCGCTCCCTCCTTGGGTGTAGTTCCTTGTTCATTGTCATAACTTTCCTTGTTTTCCTGTCAATCTCCTGAAGTTCATTCTTATTCCATTTCAGTATGCCTGCTCCATATCTCATGAGTGAGACCGCCCAAGTGTTTGTTGCCTTAATTTTGTTCTTGCCGTTCAATTTCGATTTCATAATAAGATTAACTCGACGTAAGTACTCTTTTTGGAATAATTCTTTCATCGCTTTCTCCTTTATCTTGTCAATCTCTAAAATACCAACGTATTTGTATCCTTCATCATCAACTTCTTTTATACTTTCTCCATTGGTTAGCCTTACATCTTCACTTTTAACCAGTTTCCCTCGTCATGATAGTAACTCCATACTTCTTTACTCCAAAAAAAGTCCTTTCCAATATCCTAACTTATCAGTTGTACTGTCGACACCAGACTATCGATTCCATTCTTGTTCTTAGCAAACATCTTCAAATCATCCATAAATAAAAGATGGTTGATCTTCGTCTCTCCCAGCATGTACCCTGCTTTAGCTGTGTGTAGTATCTTTGACAGAGGTATCATGCAAATGACAAAGATAAGTGGAGAAAGACTGTCTCCTTGGAAGATTCCCCTCCTTATGTTGACTGTTACGAGTGTCTCTTCACATGAAGTCAGTTCCGTTTTCCAGTTCACCATTGATCGCTGAAGAAAAGTTGTTACATTATGTGGTACTTGTGCCATTTTCAGACATTCGACTATCCAGGAGTGCGGTACCATGTCATAGGCTATTTTATAGTCCACCCAGTGGCGTAACGGACGAAATTTACCATTAGTTCAAAAACTAAGGGCCCCGATCTCTAGGGGCCCCAAAGGGGCCCCCAGCAAAAAATTTATTTTGCTAATTTACTTTAAAGCTGGTGCTCTGGATGTGATAAACGAGACCAAGGGGGCCCAAGGCCTGCATGATATCTCAATCTAGATGAATGAAAAGTATGTTGATTGCAATTGACTGTACAATAATTGACTAAGGACCTCATATTTTTAAAAGTAGGGAACATTGTCAAAATATGGTCATCGAGGTTCTTTTAAAAACGAGGAGAAAGTAGTTGGGTATACGCACGGTAGGGTAAGAACTTTTCCGAAAAATGCTTGAACGTGATCGGGAGAGTCCGTTCTAAACCAAAGTAAAGGCTAGCGTCATTACAAATTTTCCTAGACGAATTATTACAGAATTGTCAAGGCTTTATGGTGAAAGACAAAAATTGGATTGCGAGAAGCGCTATAAACCAAAGTAAAGGATTTCCTGAAGGTGAGAAAACTCTACAAAACTGTCAAAGTGTCCAATTTGGCACTGGCAAACATGGGATCGAGATAAGCCTTGTAAGCCAAAATGATATTTTCTCAAAAAAGTTTCCTGGGATGTTAACCTATAAAAAACTTCTACAAAACTGTCAAAATTATATTTTAGCACAAGCAAACATGGAATCGGGAGAGTCATTCTAAGCCAAATTAGAGGGTGTGTCCAAAGGTGTGTCCTCAAATTTTTCCTGGGGGCTTGGCCCCCAGATCCCTTCGTTTTAGTGTCCTCCAGTTGATTTGCCCTGGCCACAGCACTGGCTTAGGCAACACAGATGTTGACAGCAATCACCATAATGGTTTTATTTTCTATCTGCGCAAGTCATATTTGTCTAAAGTTTACATTGGACATAGCTCTTCTCTTTTATGCTTATATCTATATCATTTTGATGCTTACAGCTGGGGGGCCCCGAGCTGAAAAATCCCTAAGGGCCCCGACTGCCTCCGTTACGCCACTGAGTCCACCCATGCCATGGCGAGGTTCTTATGTCTTGTTTTGCTATCCGTGAGGATAATCTTGTCAATCAAAAGTTGGTCCTTTGTTCCTCTGCTCTTTTTTCTGCATCCTTTCTGTTGTGTTGGTAGACTATCACTTCCTTCAAGCATCCTGTAGACACTGTCAGCAATCACTGCTTTCATCAGTTTCCACATGAGTGGTAATCAAATCAAATCAAATCATCATTATTTAAAGTTGGTGTAGCATAGTTCTAAGAAACTAATTAATACCAACTATTTACAAAACAATTTACAAAGATATAGAAAAATATACGGTATTTACCAGCTACATAACTTATGAACAGGCTACTTACAAATTTTACAATTACATTTTTCACCCGTCCAGGCTTTTATCTTTTTTTTAAAGCTTGCAACTGTTGGTAGCTCCTTTATTTCATCGCACAGAGAGTTCCACAATAGGCTTCCTCTGAATGAGAGTGACTCCATGCCAAATTTTGTCGTTCTCGTGACCGGTAACTTGCAGAGATGCTTAGTTCTGAGATCATATTGGACCTCTTTCCTTTCATGAAGGTGCCAAATGTATGATGGATTTAGATGGCTCATTGACTTATAAATTTCTAGCATCAATTTTTGGAGATTTTTAACATGGATCGTTACGGTGTCACTTTTCTCCAGAAGTGTATCAAAGGGAGAGTCGTAATAATTGTGGAGTGTTCTCAACGCACGCTTATGAGTTCGGTTTATCTTATCATTGGCATCTTTGCCACAAAACATCCACACTAGTGGGCAGTAGTTAAAGCTCGAAATAATTACCGTGATATTGGCCTACAGTTATCAACGACATTACTTTTCTGCGGGTCTTTCTGGCACAACACTGTTCTGCCTGTTGTCATCCACACAGGTATAGGAACCTTGTTGTTTATCATTTCATTCATTTCTTCGGCAATCCTGTCATGCAGTGATGTTAACTTCTTTATCCAGTATCCTTGGACCCCGTCAGGTCCAGGTGCTTTCCAATTTGGTATCTTCCTTGCCTGTGCTGTTACCATCGCCGTATTTATCTCTATATCATCCTGTCTTGTTTCACCACATTCATCTTTTAGTTCCTTCAACCATTCTGCGGCTCTTTTGTGTTGTACTTTATTCCCCCAAATACTCGACCAAAATCGCTCGCTTTCCTCCGCATCTGGTGTTACCGCCTCACTTCTTGACATTCCATTGAATTCCTGGTATACTTTCTTCTGATCTTGCTAAAACAGTCTATTAATTTGAAATTGATTAATTCTCTGTTCATACCTCTTCAGTTTTGCTGCTTTCGCCTCTAGTCTTTGCTTAAGCTGTTCAATCACAAAATTCTCTCCTTTTTCTTAATATTATTATTCTTATTATTATTATTATTATTATTATTATTATTATTATTATTATTATTATTATTATAATAATAATAATTATTATTATTGTTATTATTATGTTGCAATGTAGCTGTTGCAATAAAAAGTACATAGGCAGCACAAAAAACAAGTTTAGGCAAAGGTTTAATACAAATCGTATTTTAGGACATACGCACGCAAACATACCGAGGGCAGTCTTGGGACAGGGAAACCTGTCCCACAAGCTGGCTTTTTTAGCCATTTTTTCGACGAACAACACGGGGGCAACTTTTCGATTACCATCAAAATTATCGATAGAGCAATAGGATGTTTACTCACTTCGAAGAAAGGAGTTATTTTGGCAATACAAACTTGGTACTTTCGCACCTGCAGGCCTAAACGAGAGGGCAGCAGATTTTGAGCTCGATATGTTTGCTTGCGGATCGGCATGAATTCTGCCATTACACTTAGGAGTCTGGGTCTACTTGGGCGGGGCACTCCAATCTTTGACTTTGTGTTGTTTACACATGGTGGTAGGGTGGAATCCCCTATCTTGCCATCCGGGATATAGCAGTGGCTGAAATAGTTTTTAGCCGTTTTGCAAATCCTTGGAGGGTCATTGAATGGATGTTTTTCTCAGTAGTTCTGGGCTCCAATGAGATGAGAGTAGAGCTTCCAGTCCCAAGGGTATTGATTGGAAAGGGAAAAGGAAGGGGAAAGGGGGAATTAAACTTTGAAAGGATTTCTATTTTTCGGAACGGGTTCCCAATATTCTATTGTCTTATAAATCCTTGGAGGGTCATCGAGTTGATGTTTTTCTCAGTAGGCTTATTGTATGATGTTGTTTCCTTTGGTTTAATTTTGTTGTATCCACTGTTATTTTAAGTAAATTTTTGTAAACAGTATTGTAATGTAAATTAGGTGTTTTTTTAAGATTTTATCGAAACGTTTTTAC
>REGM01000010.1:154407-183803 GCA_004194415.1 Aurelia aurita | reverse complement strand
ATAATAATAATAATAATAATAATAATAATAATAATAATAATAATAATAATAATAATAATAATAATAATAATAATAATAATAATAATAATAATAATAATAATAATAATAATAATAATAATAATAATAATAATAATAGCAAAGAAAAACAAGACAATATGTGCGAAAATTTTCGATATATCTTATATCTTCTTCAGTCGCTAATGATAATTCTATAAATGGATCTAAGATTTAAACTGTGCTACACGAATGCTGCGTTCTATCAAATCTAAAGAATTTAGCGTTCTCTCAACTCTAAGGAATTTAGCGTTCTCTTAAACCTATCGAGTATGAAATTCTAATAATCTTACGTAATATTACTGAAACTGAACTACTAAGTTAAGTAAGATAAACAATTACTTACAATTACCATAAAGGGAGAAATATAAACGTCCGAGTTCATTCATCATGCTATTTAGGCCGAAAGGCTCACGTGAACCCAATCGTGTCATCCACAGATTTTCATGATGCTCAAGTTCATCAAGTCCTCCTTCCACTTTTTCTAAGACATGTACCCTAAGGTCGCGATCAAAGTTACACTCTTTGTTTTCATAAAAGTGTTTACCCAACTCTGTGCTTGTTGGATCATGTCCGGCATCGTATCTATGTTTATTAAAACGTTGACTCAGAGCAGTCGATGTGAAACCAACGTAGAGTTTTTTGTGTTTGACGCACTCGGCCGCATAAACAACGTTCTTTGACTGGCAAGAGCCTCCGGAGATGTAGCTTGTTCTGCCATTGTTGCTGTTTGTCAGGCAATCCTTCTGACCCATGTGGTTACAGAGTTTGCAGGGGCGTCCTCGTTTCTTGGTATTTTTGGCGGTGCATCTCACGCTTGGTCCTTTTGTTTTCAATATTTTCTTCTGTGATCTAACTAGAGTGGAGCGAATGTTTGGATTTCTTCGGTAGGAGACGATTGGCGGTTCTGGAAAAGTTTCTTTCAATTCTGGATGGTCAGTTATCATACTTTCGTAATTTCTGCGCAAAAGGCTGGATAATCCCCTAAACTTAGTATGCCAGTTTATGACAAAAGGTACTCTTTCATTTGATGACTTCCGTTTCGTTGTTGCCGATTCTAATAGTTCTCTTCTGTCTCTGTTTTCAACGTCTGTGGCCATTTGGACGAGTTTGTGTTCAGAATATCCTCGATTTACATAAAAACGTATGAAGTCACTAGCATGTCTTCGGTAGTCCTGGATTAGGCTGCAAATTCTACGAATTCTTATGAACTGCGACAATGGGTTTGAGCGAATGGTATGACTTGGATGATCCGAATGTCTATGAAGGTAAGTGTGGGTAGCCGTTGGTTTGCAGTATAGTTCAGTTATAAGTTGACCATTATGTAACTTCACTTTTGTGTCCAAAAACACTACGTTCTCCGTAGAAAATTCCGATGTAAATGTAATCTTTGATTTAAAATTGTTTTCTCTTGCAAATGAATTACAGTACGATAAGAAGTCATTAAGGCTTTTGATATCTCCAGTCCAGATGAAAAATATGTCATCTATGTAACGAATCCAAGACAATGGCCTTTTGCCATAATTTGTTTCATACTTGTGTAACATCTCTGTTTCGAATTTGGACATAAATAAATTTGCAAAGTTAACGGCCATTGGTGTCCCCATTGCGGTTCCTTTTAATTGGTGGTAGAATTTATCCATGAATGATAATGTGTTGCTTTTCAATATAAAATTTATCAACTCTGAAATACATTCCGATGGTATAGACTTATCTTTACGCTGTTCTAGGGCTTCCTTACATGCGTTGACTCCTTCCTCGTGGTCTATGTTAGGATATAGTGAACAAACGTCCATTTTTACAAGGTAAAATTCTTTACTTTCAAAAGCGTTTGTATCAATTTTTTCGATGTGTTTAATTAAATCAGTGGTGTCCCTGATATACGAGTTTGTCTTCATGGCAGCTGGCTTTATGAAGCTATCAACCCACTCCGACACTTTCGCTGTGCTAGAATTATATCCACTACAGATTGGTCTCAAAGGAGGCAGTGTATCAAATTGCTTGTGTATTTTTGGCAAACCGTAAAAACAAGGGGATCTGTTACCTTCTCTTAGTTTAATATTCTCGATTTCCGTGATGTAACCTTTGCTTTCCATTTCATCAATCATCGAATCCAAATCTTTCCGATAATTAGGGTTAGGGTCAGAAGTGACTTCTTCGTAATATTCTTTATCGTTGAGAGTTTCCAAACATAATTTGTTGTAGTCATTTATATCCATAAGCACGATTCCGCGGCCCTAGTCAGCTGGTTTAATGACCAATGTTTCATCTGAAGCAAGAGATCTCAGTGCCTCGCGTTGTTTGTTTGTTAAGTTGTTCATTTGGCTATTTTTGTTTGAATTAAGATGTGAACGAATGTCATGGATAGTGTTGTCTAAAAAGTTAGAGAGACTAGTTGAGCGACCCTCCCTTATTTTTTCTGGATACCAGTGTTACATAAAAATTGGACTGATGTCCTTGTACCTTATAGGTTTCTAGTAATCAATGATTGAACATTTTTAGTACTGAACCTTTCTAATTTTGTAAATGAAACATTTTGACTTCTTGAGTAGATCAAGTGACTTTCCTGAAATGGATTTCATTTTTGTGTTAATCTGATGACGCACTTTACACAAGCTAGATAGGTTTCATGGCGTTAGATTATACAAAACAGAAGTTAAAGGTTGGGGGGGGCAAATAAGCCTCCTAATCTTTCTAACACATTAAATAGCCTAAATATTATAGAGTTAAAAAGTTTAAATTGTATTTCCTTTCTAGATCTGAGGAGGCTTGTTTTGTGAACAGATAAAGAACTCGTTTTGAAAGACTGCTAACACAAAACAAAGCCTCTTGTGGTACAGTATGGGGTACCGAGCAATGACTCATAGAGTATTTCTTCTGCTTTCCTGCTTAATCACTGAGCAATATTCGTCGCAAACAACACTCTATGGAGCCTTCTATGACAACGAATATCAAAAGATTCTCAGGACATCGTCGAAAGAATTAAATTCAATCTCCAATACTTCAATAATCAAGAGAGACATCGGTCTGAACCAATTTATGCATCAGATGGAGAATATCAGAGAGAATATAGCCACAACTGGAAGTGAACGATCATTTATATTCACAGATGCTTTGTCGTTAGGGAAAGAAATTATGAAAGAGGCTGTACAAGCAAGAAAGAAACTGGTCAGCAAAGGCAGAAGAGTGATAATTGTTGATAATGCATTCAGCGGGGAAGAACAAGTGAGTAAATATCATTCTAATATAGATGATTCAACAAACGACAGTTTTATCAAAGGTAATTGGCAGGGTTGAATGATGTGTTCATGAACAAGTACATGTGCAAAGAGGGAAGGATCTTTCTTTGTTCTGTTTACTACCCCGCATCAAAGCGGTGCTTTCTTAGAACAACGCGCGTAAAGAGAACAAAAGGTGCTTGGGACTCTAAATCGCAAGTATTTTCAGCCGGTTTGTCATCAGGAAACAAGTTCGAAAAATCAGTTTTTCCCGAATTTTCAAAGGCATCGTTTTACTGGCCAATCAGGCTTCAGTTAACACAACACAATTCAATTCATCTCTGATATCTGGATTGGAAACTGGTCACACCAGTTGCTAAAGGAAGTCTTCAAGACTAGCAATTGTGGGGCTACATTGTCTTCACGATCATCAACTAAAAGTTAGAAATTCCTGAGAAATTAGATGATAGAGAAAGGCTTTGTTTCCCGTTCCATTGACGTAAACACTATCTTGTGATGAAAATAGGTTGTTTTGCAACAAAGTCTGATTACGAGGCTATGTTCGAAACTGGGAACGGGGAGCAGGGAATGGAAAGTGGTCGGGGAAACAAGTCCAAGGGAATGACTTGAAAGGAGCGATTTAGGGGAATATGTTTATAAGTCTAGCCAATAGGCAGGGCTGAGGAGAGGGGGGTCAGAGAGGTTCAAAAACCCGGGGCCCATGGTCATAGGGGCCCATAAACAATAACTCAATTTTTCAAAGTACGTCTCAAATGCGAGTCTCTAGACCAGAGCCCGTGGTCAAACGGGACCTGTCAGTAATTTCTCTATTTGTCACAACATATCTCAAATCAAGGAGAAACAGAGACAGTGATAGCTCCATTATGTCTTCTGATAAGCAGTACCGGTCAAATATACCAACTAAACATCTAATTCAGTAAATTTTGTATTTTTCAGTTTTTAAGATTAAAGACAAAATTTGAGTAAACACATACTTTCAGCTTATGATATTATGATTCTCGTGCATAACGACTGGCTATTTCGATGATATGATAGTTTTATTTAGAGGCATAAAATATCAACCAGAGCGATTCTAGCTACCTTTATTTAAAAAATTGTCTGGGGGAGCATGCCCCCGGACCTCCCTAGATGAGTGCGCTTCTGACGCACGTGTACGCCTTCGGCGTAACTTCCATACTTTCTTTTGCAAGGGGCCCATGATTCATTCTGACCCGGGGCCCATAAATCCTCTCCGCAGCCCTGCCAATAGGTTGTTTTGATGGTATTAGCTTGTATAAAGAACATTGGGAGCACAGATATTTTATCACTCCATACCCATTGATGACTTCAATTAGATCAAATCGATTATTGGGGAAGGTGAGGGGCACTATAGTATTTACCATTGCTAGTAAACGGATGTATTTACATCTGCCTATTACCTTCAAGTAATTATAAGTAAGTAATCAGTCACCAGAAAATAGATCCGTCTTATTTTATACTAGGAAGTAAAGCTGCTCGTCTCCCTTGCACCTCAAGGATTCTAGATCTTGGAGAGAGATGACGCAGAAAGGACATTTTAAATAGATAACTGATAGAATAACTGAGCTTTGCTCAGTATCAATTATTTATCAAAAATTTGATTTCTAGGAACACTTGAAATGCAAATATCAACTGCTTATGGTTCTTCTCGATTGTACAGCAACGTAAGTTGTAATTGTCCGCACATGGGGATTTTAGCCTTCCAAGGCCAATTTTAGTTCTATTTGCTTACTGTCTTGAAGCGTTTTGATGCTGAAAAGTACTATTTACCCATCTTTTCCACATTAGTAACAATGCTGTCTGTCATTATGCATAATAAAACGAGAGCCTTATTTTTGCAACGGCAAGAAAATGCTTCCCGTGTCAACTCAAATAGTTTCATAGTTTTTATTACGCGTCCTGTAAGCCACCAATGTATCTCGATGCATCTTCTTCAGATCACAAGACAGGATCATAACATTGATGAGCTCATGCGCCATCTCGAAAAATCATACCCAGGAAAACAAGGGATATCAGTTGTTGTGGAGGATACTAAACAAGGCCATCATACATTGACAAGAATTGTAGAGAAGTTATCGACAACTGGGAGACCAATTCTAAGCCTATTAGTTGTTGAAAAAGAAGTTACAGAAAAGATTATCATTGCACTAAACACAAGAGAAAGTAGCATTTTTCTAATGGACTGCCCCAAACAAACAACTAAACAAATAATGCAAAAGGTGGAAGAAATGGGTCTTGTTGGATACAATGACATGTATGGGTGGTTGATGACTAAGAGAGCTGCTTCCTCCTTCACAGAGGCCTGCAATGTAGCAACTCACTACTACTCTTACATTGATCCAAAGCCTGTATTCCTGGACAAGAAATACGTGATCGACAAGGTGAGAGGCTGCAAAGAAAGTGGAGAGATTATCTTGACGATTGATTGCAGTCAAAGGTAAATATTTTTTTGCATCTCATTGGGTTGTTATAGGGTATCGATTTCTACGTTCTGTGCCATAACAGAAACAGGAAACTTTCTCAGACACCCCTCAAAGTCTAAAATGAGCCATCGTTGTTAACAGTAAAGAATGGAAGTCATTATTTAGACATATTCGACGATGTCTTGATTGGACAAAGGCTGATTAGCTTTCGTTAGCATTATTTTCTAAATCTTTAAGTGTACTTTAGTGCCATCTTCATGATAATCGGTTGAACCTTCCTGAGTTATGAACTTCAAAACGTCAAGCTTTTATCAAAGAACAAACAGTCATTCTTATCAGGGGCGTACGCAGCACTTGAGAAGTGAGGGGGTCTCGGGGCGAAGCCCCTAGAAAATTTTTGGTGACCACGCCCTTCAGATTCTCGGAAAATGAGGGCTACGCCCTTTTAGTTGTACTTTCGTTTCATAAACGTGGCTGCAATGAATACAAAATAGCTGGACAGTTTTATAAACTTTGCATATAAAATTGATACCCATCATTGCAAATCAATCCAATGAACGAATAGAGATCTTTAGAGGTAAAATAAAATAATTCACCAAAAAAGGTCCAGAATATCATGAGTACGAATTACAAAATTACCTTTCTTAGCTTTACTACAAAATGATTCAGTGCGGGTAGCTCAATATTCGTCGAAATGTCTATTTTCATTACTTATCAGAATCAAATTGTCCAGTATGTCAATGGCATCTTTTGCAAGATGCTGTGTCACTGTAATTGTTGCTGTAATTTGAATTATTTATGGACGTTGGGGGTACAGGCTCTTCAAGTCACTTTCCCGAGATTGTTTCAAGACCAGTGGCAAATAATGATTCCTCTAGCCAGCGGTGTGTCCAGGCTAAGATAACTGGGGGTATTGAAATGAGGGGGTTTGGGGGCGAAGCCACTAGGAAAATTTTTGAGGACACGCCTTCCAGTTTGTCTCAGAACACCTCTCCCAATATCGTTCCAGCGTTCTTGGAAACCTAAAACCTCCTAAATTCAACTATCGTCTCCTTGCTTTTCAAGATGTCAAGGAGACGATGGTTGAGTCCATCTCTTGACAGATCTGCCTACCCCCCCCCCCCCAGGCACCAATTTTAGTGCGTTTTTGAGTGAATCTCAAGGACCATCTTTTGGAAAAGTGGGGGTCCGGACCCCCCCATTCCCCCCCTTGGGTACGCCACTGATTCTTATTATTTGAAGCCAGATCCAAAGCCAGAGTCAATAAAAGCAATCCCCGTTGGCAGGCCTTTGCAACAGTGGCAGGGGGTATGGCCCCCCAGAATGTAGGCGCTGGTAACTTTAAATGGGCGCCAAAATTGTTTTTTTGTATGGGGACATCGAAATTGATATTACACAGACAGAGCTTTTCGCCCGGTCGAGGCTCGAACTTGACATTTGTAAGTAACAACTCGCAAAACATTGTGATAGAATTATAGGAGAAGAAGACATCACGTCAAAAGTAGTGAAAAAATCAAAACCTGCCGATCTTTGGCAGTAAGAGCAGATAAGACACTAGATGTCAGCCATAAGAAACAATTAAGCCAGTAGCGTTGCCAGGGCGCAAGAAGGGGCGCCCCTAATCATCCCCCCAATCATGGCTCTTGTTATTCATAGACATCATAGGTCGAGAAGCTGAGAGGGGAGGGGGTAAAGCTATATTCTNTTCTTATTATTTGAAGCCAGATCCAAAGCCAGAGTCAATAAAAGCAATCCCCGTTGGCAGGCCTTTGCAACAGTGGCAGGGGGTATGGCCCCCCAGAATGTAGGCGCTGGTAACTTTAAATGGGCGCCAAAATTGTTTTTTTGTATGGGGACATCGAAATTGATATTACACAGACAGAGCTTTTCGCCCGGTCGAGGCTCGAACTTGACATTTGTAAGTAACAACTCGCAAAACATTGTGATAGAATTATAGGAGAAGAAGACATCACGTCAAAAGTAGTGAAAAAATCAAAACCTGCCGATCTTTGGCAGTAAGAGCAGATAAGACACTAGATGTCAGCCATAAGAAACAATTAAGCCAGTAGCGTTGCCAGGGCGCAAGAAGGGGCGCCCCTAATCATCCCCCCAATCATGGCTCTTGTTATTCATAGACATCATAGGTCGAGAAGCTGAGAGGGGAGGGGGTAAAGCTATATTCTCGTCCAACACTTGCCGTAAGGTTGTTTGTAAATGTCATGGAGAAAAAGAGAATTGCAATAAGCAGCAGGAGAGAATCTAGAAAGTTCTTTAACTACTTGACGACACAATTTGCCAAAACTTTTCTGCTCGCTACGCTCGCACTTCCATATACAGTATACATTCCTTGTGTAACATGCGAGTGCCGCTTGACTCCCTTTATCTTGTAAATTTGCATGTCCAGTATGCAATAGAATGCAATTCTGCAAAGTTAATGGAGTATCCTCAAAGCTAGACGATATCAGTTGTCGAGTGCCGCAAGGGTCGCGTCTTGGTCCTCTTCTGTTTTTGATCTATATAAATGATTTGCCATTTTCTCTGCAAAACAGTCAAGTTACCATGTATGCAGATGATACCACCATATCATATTCTTCCAAAAACATCGATGATCTCAACGAAAACCTAAATAGAGACTTGATCTGCCTGAAGCAATGGTTTCAGGGAAATAAAGTGTCTTTAAATGTGCTTAAAGGATAACTCTGGGAAAATTTTGACTTGGGTTGATTTGGGACATTTCAAGGTGCTGAATTCATTTCTGAGATAATTTTTGCAAAATTCCTCACAGATTTGGAGTTATTAGCCCCCAAAGACCATCCCGAGTCCGTTTCCGAGAAAGCACGGGTTTGATTGCGCTTTTATCCCGCGAGACACGTGACGTCATATGAGATCAGTGGTTTTGAGCAATTAGGCCCATTCAATTGCGTTCACTGTGAGATAACAAGAGATCAAGGGATGTTTGTGTGCTTTTGCGACGCAATTTCCCTGATAAAAAGGTCTCAAAAGCTTTGAAGAGAAACTGTTTGATGATGGAATAATCAGAATTGAGAATTGGAATGATCAACGTCATTTATGTTCGAGATTCAAGAATACGATAGCCAGCAATCAAAAGATGGATTGAAGATGAGAATCCCGATTGATATTGGTATGAGACATACACAACATAGCATGGTAAGCAAGTTGCTCTGGTTTTCGAATGCAAAATATCTATTTATAATATATTTACTTGGCCTCTTCAAGAATAGCTCAAATTCTCTGATCAACAAATGCCGTTTGTAGCAAATCAGTTTAAGATGAAGGGGAAAGGAAGGACCTGCCTTTTAGTTAGGCCATGACCCTGCAAGTTTCAAGAAGTCTAGACAGACTAACCCCTTGAACATATTGTAAAATTTATTTTCGAGAAGGTACTATAAGTCTGTCCAAAGAAATATTTACTTGAATTTACCATTCTGCTTTTCAGGTGTGAAGGTTGAAAATGCTTCCAACATGCCTATCATACTCAGAAAATAAAGGCAGAGGATAAATCATAGATTGCTGATGATGAAGACTTCAAAGTTATATGTTTAAACTCGCCTATATTTCTAACTATTTTAAAGTAATATGGTATTGTAGATAAAATATTCTTGGATGACATACCAACTTTTGACATACCAACTGCATATTACAACTTGCTGCAAAATAGCTATTTTATTTCAAATTCTAATTACTGTCTTGGTATACAGTCCACAGTTAATACTTACAAGCAATTATATTTCATATTTCATATATTTATCTAAGGGGGAGGGTAGGGGAGGGATTATGTAGTCAGGGGTTCAGCAGCTAAACTTCATAAAAGCTAAGAAACTATCAAAGTATCTGCCCCTGCTGATTTTAATGTTTACAGAAGGAGCCTTTCATTCAGCAAGCCGTCTCTGCCATTTTGGGGAACTACTCTTCCTGAACCCTTTGCCATGTCACTCCCAGTTAAAAGGGTTAAAGATACGTGGACAAGTAAGTTGTTATTTACAATGTGGTACTTCCTGTTTCAAAAAGGGAGAGTAAATGTCACCCTTTCTCTTCCCACTACTGAATATTGTCTCCACCCCAATATCTTGAAAACCAAAATATTGCTACTGATTTTTACAAAATTCTCACTGAAATCTGCTGAAATAGCGATTTTTCATGTTCATTTTGTGGTTTCAAAGACCCAATATACTAAACTATTGTTTATTATTCTGTTCAAGAACCCTAAATGTTGACATAATGAACAATTTCAGACTGCAAATATTGACATAAACACACTACACTGAAAACATTATTATAACAAAGGGTTACCCCCTAGGCATGGGTACCTGACAAGCAGGTGTTGCAGAAAAAATCTGTGCTAGTAAAGAGGGGTTGGAACAAGCCAGGCAGGTGGGTATTTGATTTATCTGAAAACCTAATCTGTAAAATTTTGAAGATTTTCCTAATAAAATGTTGTCTTTGCCATCTGCAAGTGTTTCTTCTGACATCTGTGAGTTTCTAATTTGGTTGTATAGAATACTCCGGTCCTGATTCTTAGCTAATCCACGATGCCCTTTCTTTGGGCATCATTGTTGTGGGTTGGAGAAATGAGGGAGAATTTCGAAGAAAACTTTGACTCTATCTTCTTTCTTGTGGGTTTTCTCTTGAAAATTACAGACATACAGACATTTCCAAACGCACAACAATTCGATAGGTTAAGTTTTTCTCCTCTGTTTACTGCATTTGCTAGGCCAAAGAATGGGATCACTTCTTGCAGCGGACCATCGGCGTTCACAAGCACAACCAGTTTCATTTTCCAGTATTTCTCCGACTGCCGTCTCGGAAGCAGTTTTAAGGGCTGCAATGAAACATTTTCGACGTGCAACCGGTAGAAATTGTGATAGCCAGGAAGTAAAGGGGAAAGGAACAACACACCAAGCATACAAATAGCCCTATTCAAGCTTCTCTTTGATCTCGCGCACGAAAACCAGTGATCACATTTGACGTCACAATAAGGGACTAATTCTCGGAAACGACAACATTCCGAGAATTGTCCCGCAGAAAACGACTATTTAAATGAGTGATAACTCTAAAACTATTCTTTATTCATAAAAAATTGTTTTACGATCACCTTTCTCAGCTTCAACTACCCCATATAAGCTCATGTCAAAATTATCCCGGAGTTCTCCTTTAAGACTCAAGCTATGGTTGTAGGATCTCGACCAAATCTTAAAAAGATCTCCGACAAACAAATAGAGTCCCCTTCCTTTGCTATTGGTGACTCACAAGTTGAAATTGTCGAGAAAACTAAATACTTGGGAGTTCAACTAGATCAGCGTCTTGTTTGGGATGAGCACACTAGATTCTTGCGTGCTAAGATTTCTCGTGCTTTAGGATTTTTAAAGTATGCTAAGAAATTGCTACCTCAGGAAACTCTTAGCCAAATCTATAGAGGTATCGTAGAACCGCATTTCCGCTACTGTTGCTCTGTGTGGGGGAGCTGCGGGGAATCCAGGCGACTTACACTGCAAAAGCTACAAAATCGCGCTGCCAGAATTGTGACAAATAGCAGTTATGATGCACCTGCTGATGCCCTGATACAAAAGCTAAAGTGGCCAACTATAGCTGAAATTATCAAACGAGAGACAGCGACGATCGTTTACAAATCCCTAAATGATCTTGTACTTACGTATCTCTCAACTATTTTTTCAAAAAACTCTTCACGGGACACTATCAAGTTAAGAAACTCTAAGACTGACTTACGCGTCCCTCTTTTGAAAACGACTAATGGGCAGAAATCATTCTCATATCGTGGTGCGCATCTTTGGAACAGCCTCGAACCCGAGGTTAAGCTAGCGCCCTCTTTATATGCTTTCAAACGTCTACTTTAAAGTATGACTACAATGTATTAATTTCTATATTTTGGTTTTTTTTTACAAAGTTACAAAGTCCTTTATAGTTAGCTTTCAAGTCAGTCATGTTTAGTTTCAACAACAATAAATTTGCTGCATCTTTGTGGGCAATGTATTCTTTTTTCCCAAAACAATTATGCCGCCGAGATCGAATGGCCTTTGATTAAAACTACATTGAAACAGGGGGTGGGGGGACATGGAATAAAAGTGGGTGCAATTTTGTGATTTTCCCCAAGTATTTTGTCTAAGATTGTCTGAAAAATTTATATTACCACCTATCATTAATGTTGCCATAAGCCCAAGTCTACTTGTATTAGAAAATCCCCTTTACCAGGAATAGAAAGATACTAAGTATATGCTGGGCTCCGGAGTAGTTCAGAGTATAATGTTTGTTAATTACTGGCTAATCCATTTTAATTTAGCATAATTTTCCCTCCGCAATCTGCAAAACTCCTTTTGTGCACACAACATACCAATGGTTTTCGTTTGAAGACTTCACAATTGGCAAAAAGGATTTGAAAACAAATTTTAGGTATTCATAGACTTAGTGCTAATTATGCGCATACGCAGTGCAATTGTCTTCATTTTAAATGTGACTTTGGACAAATTTCTAACGATTTAATCCCTTTCAATGACAATAAATCGACTCAGCAACTTGCATTCATCATAGGGCAGGATTTAATTGTCTATTGTGCCCTACAAATAACAGTGTAGAACTTTTTTGAAGAACAATGCTGACGTCGCGTGCCTAAAAGGAGGTCTTTGATGATTCATATTTTTTTCATTCATTGTTTTATTTTAAGTAGGCTGGAAAGATTTATAGCTATATTACAGCTAATTTAGGCCTACTATGCATGCCGCATCCAGGCATGGGACCCCTAGTTTAACGTCCTTCCCAAGGACGGCGAAGTGAGTTGCTTGGTCAGAAATCTGGAAGGTCACTCATCCGGATTCTGACCGTACGCGACCAAGCTTAACTTCAGTTACCGAACGGAAACTGTATAAGCCGCTCTGCCACTCATGCATTCATTCATTTTGTGTCATTCATTTTATATTATTTAAACACGGTGACCCCGTCAAATAAGGCTGCTTTTCAGGGGGCCATGACAAAAATTTACAATTTACAATTGTATTCATATAAAACTAAAAATAAATAAGCTAATTACAAAACTAAAATATAGAAATTAATAAATTGTAGTCATACTTTAAAGTAGACGTTTGAAGGCACATAAAGAGTTGACTATCGAGGTATATTTTTAAAATGTTTTCGGATTTATTCACGCTAAATTCTCATCGCTAGGGTCGACCAAATCTGTATACTGTTTTTGGGACACCCGGTATAAGATTACGGATCTCGTCAATATGAAGCAAGAGGCTATTCACATGCAAAGATACAATCGCCATTCCCTTCCTATGTCCAAGAGCGGAAATGCTATTGTCAGAAAGAGTGTGTGACTGAGCCCATGGGGAAGCCACCTGCGCGGAGGTCAAGCACGCATCTTCTTTATAATTGTCATAATCAGAAGGACCACCAAGTCAGAAATTTAAAGCACGAAGTATGTTATTCTCAAAAATAGAATCACCAACCTTATTAAGGTGGACCTGACTAGTATTTAGATGCTTAGTTGCATCGATATTACCGTGTTCTAAAAAGTCATAGTCAATTTCTGTCCTTAAATCTGCAAGTATAAAGTTATCCCTCTGACTCTTCAATTTCGTTCTCTTTGGTTGAATTGGCCAATTCAATGATTTCGTTTGCAATCTGAAGTGCAGATATTTGCTCTTTGATTATCTTTAGGGAGAGGTCGTTTGTGCTAGCATGAAGAACAATAAAATTTGCTTTCCTTTCGATGGTTGTCTGGGTGTAACTGTGCATATCTTTGATTGTGGCACCATTAAAGCACTTTACGTACACGTTTTCAATGTTTCCACACTTCTCTTTCAGTTCCCAGGCTCTGATGTTTTTAGCCAGGGAATCACCAATTATTACTGCAGCACGTCGTTTGCTGCTGTTATTCGTTGATGGAAGTTGCTTTGCAGCCTTCTTCGCATTCACCATTTGACCTCCGTTGGCGATGCCACTCGATGAGGGTAATTCGGCAGTGTTATTATTCTCAATGTGAGATGATGTGTTATTGTTCACAACAGAAGATGATGAACTCGCCTTTGAATTGCATGCGACTTTCTGTGCTGTTTTTGCCTTGCTTGTTTGAAGATCAGAACTTGAATTGACTCCATTGGGATCTCCAGAGGGAATATCGTCCTTTTCTTTAAGATCAACCAGCGCAGACGACTTTATTATTCTGTTCTGTCTTTTATTTCTAGGTTTGCGCTTATTTTTAGCGCTCTTTTGTGAATCTCTTTTATCATTTTCATTTTTCAATTGTATGCTCTCATAAACAATTATTTGGCCTTCTGTATTACAACTTTCATTGTCCAAGGTGTATCTAATTATTCTCCAATATTTTCCTCAAGACTATGTCGATGAAGGCCAAGTAGTGATTTAAGATTGAAATTTTCCTCCAAAAGATCTATATACTAAGATGCGTCATAGGAATGACCCGAAACCTTTTGTCTTCCCTTTTTCTTAACCCTCTCGGCACGGTTACTAAAACTCCCCTAAAACTGCGTCTCTACCATGGAACATAGCATTACCAACATTTGCTCCAAAGTCTGAATCTGTGCGTAATGGAGTTATTTGTTTGGTTTGCAAAATGGGGGCTGGGGCAGTTGCTTTTTCATCCAAGCTTCTACGCCCAAGGGAATGATCTTTGCACATAACCTCATTACCGGACCATTAGTACATTGGAGTTTTATCTTACTTTTAGTTCCTTTTTGAAAGAAGGGGCAAAAAAAGAGAGTAGGTTTACATTGATCGCTTTCTTTTTCCAGCTAAGACATGGCAGGCTCTAGAGGAGGATAAATGAGGGCCATACAGGAGTCTCGAGTGAGGGGGAATCCTGTTCTAAGCGGCATAAGACTAAAAAGTCAAAGGCTCCTTAACCTCCAATGGTCCGGATTTTACACATTAGATTACATAGAAGCCCTGGTGTTATTGAAATGCGCTACCTCTTTGTTTGATGTTGAAAAGCTTCATAGAAACTTATTGAAATGCAAGATAAAAGCATGCCCAGCTGTGACGCAATCATATTTTGTGTATGGCAAGGCAAAAACAATACAATGAGCTTTTTTTGTACGTAACGGGCTTCAAGGGAGGCTCCAATTAGAGGGGCAAGTTTCTTTCGAGGGGGATGGCGCTAAAACGAGGGCGTAGTTTTTGGTTTGCATATCTTCTCAGAGTTTTCTTAGAAGGGGGATAAAAGGGATAGGGGAGGTTTAGATGTTTTACTCAAAGTTTCTTATCTAATTTGTGCATGGCAAGGCCAAGGCTCCAATGAGAGAAAAAGTTTATTTGAGGGGCATAGGACTAAAACGAGAGGTCGGTTTAGAGTTTTCTTAGATCGGTTCCTTTTTCCAGCTAAGATATGGTAGGCGCAGGCTATAGAAGGAGAGAAAAAGGAAATAGGAGGTTTAGATGGGGTTTAGATGTCTTACTCAGAGTTCCATATCTAATTCGCAGGCTCTAGGGGAGGAAAACGGTTTTGCCTGCTGCGAAAGAGACCTTGAAAGGGGGGTTTCGAATGAGAGAGAGGAAGTTCATAATATATCAGTAGAGAATCGAACACAAAATGCGCTCAAGGATTGAGGGGTGCAGTGACGATTGATTGTTTATTTCATTAGTTGATTAACTCAAAACTATTTCTTACAATAAAACTTAATTCGCACGCAACGAAGCGGCTCAAATTATCCAAAGAACGGATTATCCAAATAATCGCCCGTTTATGCGGAGGATACATGTAGTTAATTTGGGTATAACGGAGGAGCGTTAGTATGTAACTCTCAGGATACAACAAACTGCTCTTTCATTAGAAGACTATTGCAATGATTCTTTATAAAAGAGCAAAGTAGGCAAACGGGAGAAACTAAAGGAACAAGACGTATGGCAACAACGAAGAAAATAAGAGAAGATACACGTATAGTTTGTATAAAAAACTTGGGTCTTGGGATGGTAGGCAGTTTCTTAGATTTTAGGGCCATTTGGTACCAAGAGTTTCTTGCTGAGTTTCTTATGTTGTCAACGCCCTAAGTGTAGAGCTAATATAGTTTTGTTAAAAGGGCTTCCAAATTACTTTGTAAGATCTTAAATAATGTTAAAACATAATTCGCACTCAAAACAATGTCAAAACATTTACTATTACTCTATAGTGTCGAAATATGTTCGAGTGACCTGGGAAAATCAAAGCTGAAAATTACACAAGTTTCTTATCTTTTTTAATTCAGGTAGGGTAGTTTTTAAGTTCTAAAAAATTAGGCCTACAGTTTCTTATAAGCAATTTCTTATAAAAAAAATACGTGTATTGGGCAACGAGTTAACTGGATAGATTGAGTAGATCTTGAGAGACTTTACAATGCGTAAACAGCAGTGAAAGTAGTTAGCGAGGAAATGATATAAACACTGAATAGATGGATCGAGAGGAGAAGTAGAGCAACTAGAAAGAACAGGATGGAATATATTGCTTATCTTTAGAACTTATAAAGAACCCTAGCAAGCATCGAGGGAAATGAACCCGGATTAGACCCTACTGATATGATAGGAGTCCTTATTTCTAGAGGGAGCAGACGGAATAGCAAAAAGGAAAAAAGGACGAGAATAGAGACAGATGAGCGAAAAAAACCAGGTACTTTGAAGATACAGGGTGCAAATAATAATAAAAGTATGTGAATCGAATACAGTACAAGGCAGTGGCGGAGCCAAGGGGGGAATGGGGGTTCTGGCCCCACTTTTCCAAAAGATGGTTCCTGAGATTCGCACAAAAATGCAATAAAATTGTTCACTCAGGAGGGGTAAGGGCGTTGCCTGTGTTTTCCGAGAGTTTGAAGGGCGTGGTGACGCAAAAATTTCCTGGGGTTACGCCCCAGATCCCCCCCACTTTTCAAGTTCTGGCTCCGCCGCTGGTACAAGGAGCTCTCGGAGTAGACAGGAGAGACAGAGTTGAATGCAATGCTTCTATATCATTGGTTCAATGGACCTTAGTGTGGTGCAAGTCTACATTAAAAAGAGACTAAACGATATGGAACTTCTAGGACTAAAGACAGAATATAAGTAATTTAGAGAATAATAAAAACTATGGTTTAGATTCCTGAAATTGATTTACGAGAGTTATGTGCGAATATCATGCGAGAAAGGTAACAGAGAATGAGCAATAGTTGATAAAATGCACAAGGAGTGCATGACGAGAAAAACAGTAAGAGACTAGCGAAAATTCATTTACCGAGGTAAAGAAAGCAAACAAAATTGGGATAGCCAAAGGAGAAAATAAAGGTCAGGGAAGTGGGATAAAGGACTACTTACAGAATAAATGAAATATAACTGTACTGAGTAAGAGCAGCACATTATTGTGCACACGAAATGAAGCAATTTCAAGTACAAAAAATAAGATATGAAATATAAAGAAAATAAAAATTAACTGAGAGAAGAGAATTGGACAGCGTTGTCGTGAAGGGTTTGTATTTGTTTTGAAAACAGGAGAAATGTTGGAGATATTGCAATGGATCTTTACTTATAATATGCTACTTAGATGGAAACTGTATTTTCCTGCAGGTCCATTGCTGAATTGCCCCTTTTCGACTGTTGATTTGCAAAGTGGGTTGGAGANATAGCGATTATTTTTCTTTTAGTTTATTTAAAATAGCTGATAGGGTATTTGTGTTAAAATATGATTAAATAAATAATAAATAATAAATAAATAAACTCTAACGAATGCGAGGCACGACGGCGGGCCGGTGCGGCGCCGCAAGCGACGCACGGCAAGCCTAGTTATTGCATAATTCCCGCTCCCTACTTAACATCTGACTCAGCTCGGTAACAGATTGAGCTAATATGCCAGCCGTGTGAAAAATGCCAGCTTCCGAGCATGGGGCGTTGATGGCGTTTCCGTGGGCGAGTAGGTGTGGGTCGGCAGCGAAAGGCTCACGTGCAAACAAATTACCAGTTTCTCCAGATGTTTGTTTTTCGTTTTGAGACTTTGAAATCTCATCCAGCATATCAATATCCAGATTGCCATCGCCATCGTCCACAAAGTAGGATTCTTTTACAGACAAGGACTTTAGCACGAACCATTTTATCAAGGAGATCTTCGACTCATCCCACAAATGATGGCTGGAATATTGAAAAAATCTCAACGTTTCTCCCAACGGCACCCCATCTTTTACCCTATCTGACCTGGGTGTTTTGAAACAATGCCTGGGGGGGCGGACTCCGTCCTCCACTGTTTAATTCAGTTGTTATATGAAATATGACCACCTAATTTGGCGCAAAGGTTATTAATCATACAAACAACGATTATTTAAAATCATAATTCAATTAGAAATGTTGTTGTTGTTGCTAGAGCAAAATAATCATTATGATGTTGTAAGACGTCATAAAAATGAAAGCATGTTAAATAAAAGTTCATCAAATCCTTAATGTGGTATAGATTTGCAACTTTTTCTTGGGAGTTTTGCAACTATGTATTGAAATTCTTGAGTGGTTTTAAAAGCAATTTCCGAAGTTGTAAATTATATTTCAATATAATATATTCAACTTATAATCATAAGGTAAATACAGTTTATTGCTTGACGGTATTTCACGTGTAGGAACAATCAGTCAAGCTACAATATAGCTTTCTAAAGATATCATAAAGGTTTTTATCTTAGTGTATGTCTCAACGATGTTGTCAGGTTTTGTCATCCTCAATGATATCTGCTTCTTCTTCGCTGCTATTGCAGCAGTAGAGCATCAAAAAGGAACCAGGGAATCAAATTCGCAATAAGTTGTAAAGTTTCTGTTTGAGGAGAGGAAAGTTTACTTAACAGAACGGATAACCTAAAAAACTGGACCATTTTTAATACAGCTAAAATGGCCCTTCTTAGTACAATCGCATTTGAAGAATCTTTTGTGTCAGTAACTCAATCAAACTGCCAAAAGACGATCATGTGTTGCTCGGAAAGACTATCAAATTGGTATGGTAAACCGGGGTAATTTGGGACAAATTCAGACATTTATTTCTGCACAAAACACATAGGTCACTGAAGTCACAGCTGAAAAAGGATGAAGATCAAGCAAATCATGGCCCTTGTTTTCATTGAGTGTCGATGACGTAGCATTTAAGATTTTCTTGCTCTTTTCTACTGTTGTCCTTGGTCGATAAGGACACGAATGCTATTGAAATCATGTGGATGAATAGTAACAACACCAGTATCTTCAGAAGGAGACTTTACCATTACATAGTCACCAGGGCAAACAATTTGTGTATACAAGGACAAGCAATTTGTGTCTGCTTACACGTCACTACGGCCAAAAATTTCGATTATGTGCAGTGGCATGGCCACGGGGAGGGATGGGGGCATTCCCCCCCCCCCACTTCTGTGAAAAGATGGTCCTCGAGATTCTTTCAAAAACGAGGAGAAATTAGCTGGGTATAGGTACGGGTAGGGTGTTTAAGAATTTTTCCAACAAATGCAGAAAAGTCACCGGCAGAGTCATTCTAAGCCAAAGTTAAGGTTGGCATTTTTAAAAATTTTCCCAGACGTACTATCATAGAATTTTCAAGGCTTCTAATTCGGGGTCAAGCAAACACTGGATTGCGAGAAGCGTTCTAGGACAAAGTATAAGGGCTTTGCGCAAAATTTTCCCAAAGATGGTGATTCATAGAAAACTGTTACTAAATTGTCAAAGTTTCCAATGGCATTGGTAACGATGGGATGGAGAAAGGGATTCTAAGCCAAAGAAAATGATGGTTACTCAAACATCTTCCTGGGGATGCTAGCTTTTAAAACATATTTCACAAAATGGTCAAAACTTCTATGCTAATACCGGCAAACATGGGATCGAGAGAAGCATTTTAAGCCAAGTAAAGGGCGCGTCCTCAAAGATTTTCCTAGGGGCCAATCCCCAAGCCACCCCTTCGTTTGGATACCCCTCCAGTTAATTTGTCCTGGCCAAGCTGCTAGTGACTTGCGACAATATTGTCAGTCATCTTGGTGCTTTTCACCAGGATTCCATGCTTGCCTTTTTACGGATCTCTCTCAATTTCTCACCTTTGCTTTGTCTTCAAGAAGTCTTTGGAAACGAAGATGCTTCTGGATTGATTAAAAACGGTGGTTTTATTCGAATGTGATGTTGAAAAAGGTTTAATTCGTAAATGCTTGTGTAGAATTAGTACAGTTTGCTATGGCTTCACAATACCACATTTATGTAATGCAAAGACATGTCCTTCGATTATATGGCAGTTAAGGATCTTCCTGTATCTGCTTGAGAAGACTAAGAACAAAATCGACCTAAGTCTTCTTCCGACATGAAGAAGGAAGTTTGTAGTTACTACAAGTGATGCTTTGAAATAAATTAACGGATTTAAAAGTAGCTTAGCTGGGAGGACTGGAGCGATCTAAATATAGACTATTGTATTTGATGTTCTCATTCGATGAAAACAATGCGAACATATACATAAGTGACACTGTCCGTGTCGTCCTTGTTTTGTTTTGTGTTTAGATCAGATCGCCATATCTCCGTTAAAGGTCAGATCAAGGCAAACGACATTTTTATTGTTTTCCATTATTTACGGCATGTAGATCCCAAATTTTCAAACGAAATTTCGAAATGAGGTTTGCAACCTGTCGAAATCGCCCTCTGATATCAGTTTTTCAATCAAATTTCCCAGAAAAGCCTCGCAAGCAAAAGAGCCTGGAACTAGCAGAGACGTGACGTAAACTGAGTCAGTGAGCTGTGAGAGCATTGTGAAAAGCTAGTGCACCCCTCATTTCACAGTATCCCTCCAAAGTTGTTAAAATCTGAGTCAGAACTAGTTTCTACACCCTTGCATAATTAATAATTTAATAGAGCATTCTTCCTTTCCTGATGAACTGAAATTAGCCGATGTATCTTCTCTTTTAAAAGGGAAGTCAAAACCTTTAAGGATAATTAAAGAATTAAAGATGCATTGATGCGGGCAATCGAAAAATGGAGATCGTGCCTCGACAAGGGTGGAAAAGTTGGAGCTATCTTCATGGACCTTTCAAAGGCCTTTGACTGCATTCGACATGACTTACTGATTGCTAAGTTACATGCATATGGTTTTAGTCGTGACGCTTTATTGCTTGTCCACAGCTACCTGGAAAATCTGCAATAAAGAGTAAAAATCAATGGATCTTTCAGTAACCATAAACATAATCAGCTCGGTGTTCCCCAAGGATCCGTCTTTGGACCTCATGCCGATGATGCAACCATTTATACGTGCGATATGCGTCTCGAAAATGTAATCTCTAGGTTAGAAAATGACTCCAAAATTATAATCGAATGGTTTGAAAATAACCACTTGAAACTTAACGAAGACAAANATTTGTAAACAGGTTGGTAACAAACCATTTGCCTTGTCACACATTTCCGCATATCTAGGAACTGATGAATTAAGACTTTTGATGAGAGCATTCGTAACTAGCCTGTTCCAATACTGTCCTTTGGTATGGATGTTCCATAGCTGAAAGATGAATAACAAAATCAATAGGCTCCACGAGAAAGCCTTACGAATTGCGTATAAAGACTATACTTCGAGCTTCATAACCTTATTAGAAGAAGATAGATCGGTAACAGTGCATCAGAAAAATGTGCAATTGCTAATGACCGAAATGTTCAAAACTACTAACAATTTAAACCCCAGTTTTATGGACGAAATTTTCCTGCAAAGAAGTGTCATATATAATTTGAGAAATACCAATACATTCTTACTTCCCATGGTACATACAGTTAATCATGGTACTGAACAGCGGCGGCACCAGCCGCCGTGAAATGGGGGGGGGGGTAAGTAATGATGGGGGTCCGGGGACGAAGCCCCCGGAAAATTTTTCAGGGCCACGCCCTTCAGATCTTAGGGAAACGCCCTTTTTAACATAGAGATACGCCCTTTTTAGAAAGATTTAGAGAGAAAACAACAGATGAAATGCATGTGAGAAAGTTCACATCGCATCTTGGCAGTACGTGACTAAGAAAACGAGATTGAAAACTGAATATAGACCTACCCCTACCCTATGGTTTTTATGTCATTTTTGGCCGAATTTAAATTACCATATTTTCAGAAAAGTGGGGGTGTGTTTACCCCCCATACACCCCCGTGGCTCCGCCACTTTTACTGAAACAATCAGATACAGAGGGCAGCGTATTTGGCACTCCCTTCCACAGGAAATTAAGGATTCAAATTCTGCGCAACAATTTAAGAATAAAATCAAATATTGGAACAATGAAGTTTGCAACTGCATTCTTTGCAGGCAGTACATTCCTGGTCTCGGCTTTTTTATAGTTTACAATATTTTTATATTAACTTGGTAATGTGATATGGACTTTGTAATTTTATTGGCTTGTTTTTACTTGTATATATATTTATGTAACATTGTATTTAATTTGTTGGCTTGAATTAGCTTTTTTATGTAGCTATGTAAGTTGCCAACGTTAAACAAATTGATGATAAGAATAATAATAATAATAATAACAATAAGTAATGATTTAATAATAATAATAATAATAATAATAATAAAAATAATAATAATAATAATAATAATAATAATAATAATAATAATAATAATAATAATAATAATAAAAATAATAATAATAATAATAATAATAATAATAATAATAATAATAATAATAATNCAATATTTTTATATTAACTTGGTAATGTGATATGGACTTTGTAATTTTATTGGCTTGTTTTTACTTGTATATATATTTATGTAACATTGTATTTAATTTGTTGGCTTGAATTAGCTTTTTTATGTAGCTATGTAAGTTGCCAACGTTAAACAAATTGATGATAAGAATAATAATAATAATAATAACAATAAGTAATGATTTAATAATAATAATAATAATAATAATAATAAAAATAATAATAATAATAATAATAATAATAATAATAATAATAATAATAATAATAAAAATAATAATAATAATAATAATAATAATAACCCGTTGTAAGTCTCCCAGCGCAGAATGCCGAGAAGATGTGTAGTTAATGGCTGTGGAGAGTGAGCTTGTTCAGAGAGGTTCTGTGCAAATTATTCCTAACTTTGGAGATGACAGTCCTCTGCTGCAGTGACCTGTGGGCGGACGTCGAGAGACCACGGAAAAACTGCATGGCAAGAAAATCATCAGGGATCTGCACAAAATAATTCAATCCTGATGACTTAGAGCATTACTAGGCTACAACAAGTGCATTAGCTGGCTTCCGAAGCTCCTTTTAGAGAATTCTTCCGCGTGATGAACATGGAATTCGTTCATAACCAACGATACACCCACTGAAAAAGATGACATCAGAAATTGCCTCGTCAAGTACTTAGGCCAAGTGATCGCTCTCGTCGACAGGTAAGAATATGAGTTCTTTCTACACATTTTATTTTCCTTTTCTTTGTAAACACTCTTATTCTGCTTATTCACAGACTTCTCGACGTCTGCTTATTCACAGACTTTTTGAGTGGCCTATGGATTCTCTGCCTCATACAATTGAATTTTTCTTCATGTGCCATTCGTGAAGCGATGTGTGATGCGTGAAGCAAATGTATCATCGACAATCACTCGGTGGGCCTAATTTAAGGAGAATGAATGCTGATAATAACAACAAAAAAATTCTAGGAAGGGTCAAGGGGTATTTTTCTCCTGGCTTTGCACCACACTTGTTTGATCCAGCCATTCACAGCTAAAACTAATCAAATATTGATTGCAAAATCATCCCCATGGGGAGGGGGTACTCTGGTATAATTAGGATTGGGGTGCTCAGGCTGGGATGCAAAATATCAACCCAACAAATTTCTGGCTTAAAAATAGACTCAAAAAATAATTTTTCTTACCCCACATACCCAACAATTATACAGTCAGCAGCATCTTAAATCTATGGAAAAGTGCCGTAACTGACAGAGTTCTCTTACAGTCAAAGCGGTAGAGGCCTACCACCTTTGTTTTAAATATTCCAAAATGAATCGCATCTTGATTGAATTTTGTTTTCTTTGCATGAGCAAATCCTTGAAGATTCATATTTGTTGTGGTTTTCAAGGGGAAGGAACTCCTATTGTAAGCCACTATGCTCTGCCCAACGGAAGCTTCGAACCAAACGGAAGCAAATAACGAGAAGCAATATTCGAATAGTCACCTAATTATGAAAATCTGTATTCAAATAGTTTTCGAATTTACATGGTGCGCTTCTTCCGCTTGATTGTAACGTATTTGGATATATAAGTATTTTCATATTAGTAATATTGCCCTATTTTAATTTTGTTTGTAAATCATGTTTTTCTATATTCTTTTTAACTTTTCTCGTATTTAAAGCCCAAAAAATCCTCCAGAATTTCATGAACTCAAAAACATAATTGTAGAAATGACTGACCCAAAAATAAGTGTTTTCCAAATTTTAGACTCAAAAAGTAGCCTCAGCATCCATTCCCTAAATATGCCAGAGTACCCCCCCCCCCGCCCCCTGGGAAATCATCAGGTCAGGTTTGTATGCAAATAACGCTCAAAATGATGTTGTTGTGTTTCAATTGCAGATTCAGTTCCAATTGCTGGTGAGGAGAGCAAACAGTGCTCTACTTTGTGCAGAAAAACAACGAAAGGTCAAAAGGAAGTGCTTGATTGCCCCAGAACTCAACAGAACTGATAGCATTATCAATATTATATATAATATACTGTATAGTGTCTGCAGGTGTAAAATGGGTAGGCTTGGGTAAAATAAGTAGTGTTGATGGGCAGAAAACATTAGTTCATGAACTGTTAAACCAACATTCACAACATCAAGGAGGGTAGTTCAAACAGTTGTATCTGGAGAAAATCTGTGAACCAAGATTTTATGAAATTTATTCACATTTTTTGCATTACCTATTTTACCTCTAGCTTCCCCATTTCACGCCAGTAGACCACCATTTTCGAATTTTGTAACTCTTTTCGTGATGAAAAATGTGTTCCGTTCAGGCTTTTGTCCTGGAAAGTTCAAACATATGAATAAATAAAGTCACACAAATCTGGGCAAGTGCATTATAAAGATGGCATATGGCTATTCAAAAATATAAAATATAATATCTTTCATGGCTACAAAGTAGTGAAGTTTGTTCAAATTATGTTCAGTATCAGTTTCGCTCATCTTCATCCCGTAACCTGTTTCTCTCTTTGATCTCAAGTTGAACTTCTCTCCAATTGTATTATAGGCACAGGCAGGTGGTGGTGGGCAATTTTTTTCAAGCTTTCCATGGATCAGCCCTGTACATGCTTGGTAGGGAACAGCTCACATAAACCTGAAAAGATAGGAGAAGTTGTCGTCTTTTATTAGGCTTGTAAAACTGGGCATAAATGAGAGTGATCTACAAATGTAGACAGCTACTGTTACGTTTTTGGATGAAAAAACAAAGTGCCACCTTCATTTGCTGTATGAGTATCAAGCAGTTTAGTCTTGGAAGCTGCTGGCATAAAAAATCAGGATGTTAAGAAATAACGTTTTCCCTAGGGAAAGGGGTGTCTTCCTGTTTCAGATGTAATTATTAACTTATTCAAGAACTATTTATATATACAATACATGCTTAAATATGATTGTCATCAATTTTATAGCGTATGTCTGTATTTCAGTGATAATCATATCTATTGTGTTATCATATTTTGTTGCGAGAATTGTCATCCATGATATTATTTAGATAAGTGGCATTGTACAGATGGACTAAAATATTAAAATTTTGAAACTTCCTTACATGCATCTTCTTTGATCCATAATTTCAATATGTGTTTCTGTCTGTAGGTTTTTATACTGGTCGGCCAGTCGTTCAATTGTCCATGGGTTTTAGCAAACTGGCTTGAATCTAGGATCATTTGTGACACAATGCATCCACACAAAACTGAATTAATCAAATCAATAATATTGCAAACAAGGAACTCTGACCTGATAGCATGGGCGCGGTGTCTTGAGCGGTGGGGACTCTGGAGAGGGAGGAGTGGCGGCGGCAGTTGTTGTCGTTATTGTTGTCTCGGCTGGGGTTTCTGCCGTTCAGCATTATCGCCTATGCTGGCCTGACCTCCAATGTGAAACAGGTCCTAGCATTTACCAGTCTTTAATCGTTCAGGTGTAACATGTTTGTAGTTGTATACTTATTTGTAATCTAGTTGCATGTTTTATGTAATGGCTGGGGGGTAGTCATAGTCTTTTGCTCTCCCTGGTATCGTCCCTGTAGTGTTGTATAGTTGTATAGTAATTAGAAGGTATAGTAGGTAGTAACATGTACTGTAAATGTTTTAGATGAATATATAAAAAAAACACAATGCATGTGGCTCCCCAAGCTCCTGTTCAAGCTCCTTGAGAATTTTGCACTCATTCACTACATTGATACACTTTTCAATCTCTTCTCAACACTGAAATCCTTTGCATTAGCAAGTAGTTCTTTTTTACAGTTACCCCATCAGCACCTAGAAAAATTGCATAAGTTGAACAAACAATAAAAAAGGCAGCAAGTGAGTTGGGGCAAAATAGGGCCTAAAATCTGTCCAAATGGTATGAGTGTGATATGTGTCAAAATATATGTCCTAATTATCAAGCTTAGCGCAAAGTATAAATTCAAAAGTAAACAGTTTGTATTCCAATAAGATATGAACATAGTAAAGCTTCGTGAGTCTTTTATTAGGGTCAAGCCTATACACCAAACAACTGGAAAAACAGTCGAATATCCCAAAAATAAACCACAAATTGGCGAGGGAACTAACAGATCTAGGTATCCCCATCAAATTTGGTCAAAACTGCAAATAAAACGTGGTTGTTTCCTCTGTATAGCGGCTATATCTATTTTCGTGAGACCACACAGTTTAGGCCGCCGGAGACACCGCACCGCTATATTTATGAGATGACCAACTGGCCTAAAAAGAAATAGGGTTTACAATGCTAAACTTACCATGCACCCAAAGGTTCTGTTCGATCCAAGCGTCTACCGACTTTTTCCAGCCGTTCTCCCTCTTCTCTACACTCTTGATTATAATGCTGCAGCCATTCTTCGTCTGCCAGAAGGCTCGTCCATGTATGGACAAACGAAATCGACTCCAGACCAACCGCAATGCAAAGTCTAGGCCTAACCACGTTCTTCATTTGGATCTTCTACATCGAGAGAAAACTCTGAAGATGTGTCGCTCAATCCTCTGTCTTTGATGGAGATGCCAGAGGAGCTACTGGTATCCGACATTTTGTTGAGAAATATACAGAGATAGAGACTTTTAATGATATCGATGTCTCCATCGCGTGCGAATTTCAGTGTTTCCTTCTTCCTGTTTCCCTTGTTATGACTCAGTTTACGTCACGACTCAGCTAGTTCTAGACCTCTATCATCGCGTGGTTTGCAGATGGAGTGCCCTTTTAAAAACCCCCAAATCAACCTTTTTGTACCCCAATGATTAAAAATATTATTTCCATCGGATTCCTCATACTTTAAAGCTGAAAATATAAAAAAATATCCTTTGCCTTGATCTGACCTTTAACTTACTTTAACTCTGTCCCAGATGCCTAGCAAATCAATAATCAGTTTGTTTCTTAACCCTATTCTACCCGAGGAGGCCAAAAATGCCCCCCCCCAACCAAACTTTATACAATAAAACAACAAGTAAAGAGAATAGAGACTCAAGACGTTTTGACTTTTCCTCTTATCTAATTGGCAATTAACCCTACCTGACCTGGGGGGCGGATTCCGCCCCCCTAGTATGTTTTTGTTTCCGCTATGTTCGATATATGTAGAAGGCTGCTGAGATTTAGTAAGTTTAACTTTGTATCATAGAGCAATGAAATTGTAACAATTTTGCCATTCTATATTTAGCACTGTCTCCATGGTTACCAAGTTGTCATCTGGCATTCTGTGAAAATTAACTTTATATCTCTCTTATTCTTTTTTAATTGGTCCAATTAAGCTCAAATCTTTGATTTACATGTATTTTGATCTATATTTTTCATTTCTGTATGAAAAGTTAAGTTTAATGAACTTTTAACATGCTTTCATTTTTATGACGTCACTCAACATCATAATGATTATTATGCTCTAGCAACAACAACAGCGACGCTAATTGAATTAAAATTTTAAATAATAATTGTTTATATAATGAATAACATTTGTGCCAAGTTAGGTGGTCATATCTGATATAACAACTGAAATAAAGAGGGGGGCGGAATCCGCACCCCAGGCATTGAGTGTTTCAAAACACCCAGGTCAGATAGGGTTAAATTATAAACTTTTCATTGTCATAATTTTAGTCACGTGACCAGGAAATGCCCATATTTGGAGAGTGGTAACAAAGAAAATCACAAAAACAGTCATGGATTCTTTGTTTTAGCTTCGATTAAGTCGTGGCTGCTACCAAACGATTTCCCTTTCAAAGTACTTTCATTTGATATATACCGGTGTCCCAAAAATAATTATACAGATTTGGTCGACCCTAACGATTAGAATTTAGCGCGAATCAATCAGAAAACATTTTTTAAATATACCTCGATAGTCAACTTGAACATAGATACCTTGTTTGTTGACATTGATGCTTTGAGAGTTATGATATTAATCTTCAAAGGACAAAATTGCCTCCACTTTCAAACCAGAGCTTTGGCGTTTTGGCCTAAGCAAATTCTTGAAGCACAGTGAATAAATCAACAATAAATTTGAAAAAATTTGAAACAGGAGGAGAAAATTTTTAAATTGCACAACAGATGCATTTTACAAAATATAATTTACGTCACACTTATCATCAAGGCACTCCAAAGTACACTTCGTGAAATAAATTGTTGATAATAAAATCAATGAAGTTTACTTCAAAGCTCCCTTGATGATAAGCGTACATACATACATACATACATACATACATACATATCTTTTTTGTTAAAGCAGGTATGGTACTGGCAGCTTGCAGCTGATGTGTACCTGCTGTAAAACAAATAACTAAAATTAAATTAGTTTACAACTATTAGTTAAAAAAAAAAGGTATGTCCATGTCCATATTAGAAAAGAAAGCCTATATTCTTACCTATATATAAAATTATTATCCTTGTTTAGTAATTGACCAGTTTCTTTGTTAAAATTAAGAATATTTAATGAATATCTACATGTTTTTAGTGTCTCTTTGAACGGTAAAATGCTTTTATGTTAAATGTCCCTCTTTTAAACTATTCCAGACAACTGCTCCTCTATATGCGATTGTTGTCCTGCCAACATCTGTTTTGAATGATGGGATGCAAAATTTAATAGCCTTTCTTAAATTGTATCTTTGCTCTTTCTTTTTGATAAACAATTGACTGATTTTCTGGGGAGTGTTTTCTAGGTGGACGTTCTGCATCAACAAAGCCAATTTTCTTTTGTACATGTAGGAAATTGGTTCCCAGTTTGCAATCTTTAGAACATCCTCATTGGTATATGCTCCTGTGATGTTGTAGACTATTCTGGCTGCCCTTACATGTATCTTTTCGATTGTACCAAATAAGGTCTCACTGCAAGTTCCCCAAGTCAACATGTTGTATGAAATTGCTGGGATGATTGTCTTAAAGTAGATGTCCTCCAGAAATCTCCTTTTCAGATATCTCATATTTTTCAGCTTTTTTACTTTTGCATTGAACGACTTTGACACTTTATTAATTTGAGGGGCCCAGGATAGTTTCTGATCTAATGTAACTCCTAAACAGTCAACTTGAGCA
>REGM01000010.1:129720-152311 GCA_004194415.1 Aurelia aurita | reverse complement strand
TACTACCTGCACGAAAGTATAAGGTCAACGCAATTACAAAGAGAACGACATTTCTTCGTATGATTGAAAGTAATTTTACATTTCTCCCAACATTGAGCTAAGGCTCGTGTAGTAAAGTATACCCAATCGATTTCTAAATTCCCAAATCACAACGAAAATGTTTCTCTCTGTCTATTCACGTTGAGTCTTTACAAAATCTGATTGACGTTTTTTGATCGTTTTCAGAGCTTTCGAGAACACAAATTTTAAGAACGCTCATAGCTCAAGAAACAGAAGATTAAAGAATTAAAAAAATACTTGAATTTAATTCTGGATTTTAGCTAAAGACTAAGTCATAAATCTTAAAAATCGGTCCAGTATACGATTTATCATGGCCTGTCAAAAGTGGATTTTTTTGGCGCACCCTGTAGGAAAAGCAATGAGTGTGATATAATACATTTCTTTGTGTTTTTCTATTTTCAAAGAATTTAAAACTTTCGGACGAAAAAACTTTCGGACAAAACCAGATTTCGGACAATTAAACTTTCGGACAATATTTTGTCCGAAAGTTTGATCGTCCGAAACTTTTCGGTTTTAATGTATTCACAAAATGACACAGGGAGGCAGTTGTAGACTTCAGTTTATTATTATTATTATTAGTCATGCCTTTAGACAGCAGCATGCCAAATGTACAAATTATTTGCAATGGGCTTTCTTGACGAGAATATTCAGCCAATCAAAATGCACCATTCATCGATAAAGCAGGAGTAGGTTATGATTATCATTGCGACGAGGTCATGCCAATGAGGTCATGGCATGACCAAGCATTGTTCTCCCCTTTTGTCTCAAAAGAGGACGCTTTTGTTGAGCATGACCAAACATAGGGTACCAGTCTTATGGGCATGACTATATTCATAGGGTTGTATCCGGTTGGTCATGCTCAAAGATGGATGGATGCCCTGCGTTTGGTCCTGCTTTCAGCATCGAATCTCACTGGATGAGCTGGACTGAGCACGGGGAACATCATTGGACAAGCCTGAATGATACGGGGGGTGGCATTCGATCAATCTTTGTGTTTCTGAGCAAGTTAGGGGACAAGAAACTGCTTTTTCGTAAAGGAAACACTATTTTTTGTGATTGAAAAAAATCTTATTTTTGAAAATGGTTGGTCATGCTGGGCATGACCAGCATGATCTTTAGCTTCGCCAATGTCTATAAAGCTATTGTCAAGTTTTATCTTTCCTGTTAACTTTTCTGCTAACTTTTCACCCACAATTGAGAAATAGTTGTTGAAAGCTGTTGCTTTCCCCTCATCTTCATATTCTAATACATTATCATCGTAATGTAATGTAAATTATACTTTTTAAAACATATCTGTTGTGCAATTTTTAATTTTTCTCCTCCTGTTTCAAAGTTTTTCAAGTTTATTGTTGACTTATTCATTGTGCTTCAAGAATTTGCTTAGGCCAAAACGCCAATGCTCTGGTTTGGAGGTGGAGGCAATTTTGTCCTCTGAAGATTAATATTTCAACTCTCAAGGCATCAATATCAACAAACAAGGTATCTATGTTCGAGTTGACTATCGAGGTATGTTTTAAAAAAGATTTCGTATTAATTCGCGCTAAATTCTCATCGCTAGGATCGACCAAATCTGTATATTTTTTTTGGGACACCCGGTACTTTATTTATATTTGCTTACGTCAGCAAAATATAAATTATATGACGTCTTTCATATTGATGACGTCATATTTCCAACAAAAAAAGACAAAATTTCAAAATTTTGATATCAATCGATAGACAATCATATTTTCTTTACTTTTAAGTAGATTATTGACGTTTTATTCCTTAAAATTCGAATTAATTGACACTTTTTGTTTTTCTATTACTGAAGCTTATATGTGACATAGTCCTGTTTTTCGGTTGCCTGGCAACAAACCACGTGACAAATTAGCATGAGATTCTATAATTAGACTTCTAATAGATATAATTACTATTGAACAAAGTTACAATGGCATAGTAATTATGGTTTCGGAGATAATTAGGGAGCATATTTTGCCCCCCCCCCGGGCTGTGGTCTGTCCCAAAGAGCCCGGGTAGAATAGGGTTAAGCCAGAGCGCCCAGATAATACCAGATGGGATGGAGATCGCAACAAATGGAGCCACGATAGCTGTTCTCATATCTTCGCCGATATGATGATTGACTATGGCTGCAATAGCAATGAGGAAGAAGTAGATATCATTGAGGATGACAAAACCTGACAACATCGTTCAGACAGACACGAAGATGAAAACTTTTCTGATATCTTTAGAAAGCTATACTTTAGCTTAACTGAATGCTCCTACACGTGCAATAACGTCAAGCAATAAATTGTATTTACCTAATAATTATAATTTGAATGTATTATATTGAAATATCATTTAAAACTTCGGAATTAACTTTTAAAACCACTAAGAATTTCAACACTCAGTTGCAAAACTCCCAAGAAAAAGTTGTTAGTCTATACCAAAATCAAGAATTTGTGATCGTAATATTCCTTTTGCAGCATTTACCGCCACATGAAAACGAGGCCTGTTCCCTTCATTTTACTAAAAGTGATCAAAAGGGAGTTGAAATATCACTATCGGGTACTACGATTCTTCTCTGAACTGATTTGAATTGATTTCATTGGTAAGTGGTCCTAAGTATATAAAAGGAAAATAACTTTCTTACAAATGTTGAATCTAAACATAAAACCGAGGCTGGAAAGTGACAAATATTGCCAAAAAAGTTACAGTAACAATTCATTTATCCACAGGTTCTATCTTTTATTATGTTTAGTTACTCTAAATAGCAATTGTTACGTTCTAAGATAGTAAAAGTTATTCGATTGCTTAAAATGATAATTTCAACATCAAAACGAGGCTGAAAGCCCCAACTTATTTGCCCGTATAACATCGATTTTCGAAATCAGCGGCCCAAGATCGACCAAATGCACCCTACCTCATAAATTTGGCCTTCGGTGGACAATGCCCCCATTCTCCGCCTTGTCTAATAGACCATTCCTTTTTCTTAGTTTTCAGAGGGAAACAGTGAAAGTATATGATCACGATGATAAAGCATGGATGGTCTTAAACACAAGCCTATTGGTCTATTCCAATGCAAGAGATTTTGTTCAAGGATTCTTGAAAGAAAGATACAAAAATCCTCACTGGCCTAGGATCAGAGTTTCCATATCTGGTTCCACCCCACCTTGGGTTTATGTTAAGGAACTAGAGGAGGCAAAAAAAATTTGAGTTCATTGTACTCGCGACGGATTGCTTGGCAATAAACTAGAAAATGACTCTATTCCCAACCAAATATGTGCCTATGGACTCGCAATCGATCTGCTAAGAATTCTGAAGAAAAAGTTAAACTTCGTTGTAAATATTGATGTCTCTAGGGATGGGCAATATGGAACATATCATCATGACACAGGTTTGACGGACGGAGTTGTAAGAGAAATTTTTGACAATGTAGCCGACATTGGTCTGGATCTAATAGAGACCAAAGGACGAGCAAAAGTGCTGGAATTCGCCAGACCCTTTTCTGTTACAGATCTAGGAATTGCTTACATAAATCGCGGAAATTATAGAGGCTCAGGTGTGCTTGGTCCATTCAGCAAGGGACTTTGGCTAACAATTTTTGGATCGATCGTAGTTATCGTCATTATCATTTGGATCTTTGAGCGAATAAGTCCTTATAGCCAATACCAAATGAACAAAAGATCAGTCGAATATTCAGAGACTTTTGATATAGATGACAGCGCAAATTATGTTTTGGGCACCTACTTCACTGGAGAGATAATTGATAAAAAGCCTCGAACTTTCAGCAGTCATGTATCCATCATTTTTGTGTCTTTTGTGTCCATCCTGATAATATCTGCTTACTCTGGAAATTTGATTACCTATCTGGTTGTTTTGGATGAAACACCACTGGTCACTGGCTTATATGATGAAAAGGTTTGTAACTGAATTAAAACAAAGAGCGTGCAGATTCATCCTACTTTATGCATTAGATCTTCATTTCTTGCAAAAGTTATGGAAAATGGGCATCAGCCCAAAATTTGAAGAAAGTAGAATTTGACCCTTGCAACAGTTTTTTCTTTTTCTTAAAGGTTTTTCCCCTACAACCTATTCGGTGCGATAATTTAGGAGGAAAGCACAACTTTGTCATAAATTTCATAATGAGTATGCTGACAATAGATCTTTGAGTTGGATCTTTAGCTTGTTTTCATCTTATTCAAAATTATTCTGACACAAATCATGCTTTATTGAAATGTTTAATGGCCTTAAAGACCCTTAATGGTCAAGGCCCTAGTGCTATTAAATATTTTAGTAAAACACTATTATGTAAGAAAATTTTTTTCAATGAAGTTAAAAGAAATTGAAGATCGAAAAAATATGTTCATTTTCACCATACTTGTATGATATTTGATACTCCTTGGAAAAGAGAAAAAAGTTGATATTTTATGAAAATATCCTCTTGATTGAAACCTAGAAGCGCTAGCATAAGCTTTACTAATTTTGAAACTGTGACAACAATTTGCACTGCTATATTTCAGTTCTTTCTATCTACTTTTACAAAGGAGAAATCCACGATACCAGAATATTCGACCAGAAGATCTAAACTAGTGTTGTTTCGCTCATTATGCCCATGTCACCGTGAAGTTTTGAATTAGATACTCAAAGAGATGAAAATGAAAAAACGAAGTAGCCAGATTATATCACCAACTAATGAAGAAAAACACACGAGAGTTTAAAGTCTTCGCATAAACTCTGTATACTGATTTAATATGATTTTGAAGATGGAGGTAAAAACGGCATTTTCGCTGAGTGTCGCCCATTATGGCCGCAAGCAAAATAAGTTATTATGCCAGTCGGCGGAGAGAAGTTCTACTAAGAAAAACAGTCTTAATTACTGCTATTTGCTTATCATTGAGTACTTTTCATGCAAAAAAATTCAACAGGACTTATCCTAAACTTCCAGTTTTTGCTACCGGGTGTCCCAAAAAACTGTATACAAGTTTGAAAAATCTTGACTCCAAGAGTTTTCGTCAAATCACCCAAAAGCTATTTTTATGTTAACCCTGAATGGATGAAATAAATTTTGATATTTTTGTGATAATTTTCGATAACTTGGTTGCAGAGCAATAAATCAGCAAGTGTAAAATTTACTCTTAGATCCAAACCAGAGCTTCCAATAGAGAAGAGCTAACGATTCTACGGAAGGCAGAAACATGTCGGCCCTCGACATCCACAGCTGATATGCCTCGTGATTATTATTGTTAGAAACGGAGAGGAAGACATTCTCAAGGGACTCTCATATTACATTATCATTAATCAAGAGATTTCTTTACTTTTACTTTACTTAAAAATTGTAATTTTAACAATAACTGGTTCATTGTAGTAAAGATAAAGAATTCCCTTGACCAATAAGAAACAGTGATACAATTTGTCAAGGCAAGTTTTTGATTTAGTTTTGTTCAATTAAAACCATTAGCAAATTGTTTGCTGAGAACATCGATGGTTGCCATGCTTTAGGGTTTTTGCCTTCTCAGGGGTCTACAATGGAGGCTCTGGTTTGGGCCTAAGTGTAAATATTGCGTTTGTTGATTTATAGCTCTACAACCAAGTCACTGATAATGGCAAGAAAAATTAAAATTTAATTTAACCATTGAAGGTTACCATAAAAATTTGCTTTCATATCAGAGGCATATCAGCTTTGGATGTCGAGGGCTGACAGGCTTCTACCTTCCGTAGAATCGCTAGCTCTTCTCTACTGGAAGCTCTGGTTTGGGTCTAAGAGGAACTTTTACACTTGCTGATTTATTGCTCTGCAACCAAGTTATCGAAAATTATGAGAAAAATATCACAATTTACTTCATCCATTAAGAGTTAACATAAAAATTGCTTTAGGGTGATTTGACAAAAATTCTTGGTGTCAGAATTTTTCAAACTTGTATACCGTTTTTTGGGACACCCAGTATTTAAATGCATGCTTCGACTTGTTGTAATGCGCGGATGACTTCTTGGCGTACAATTCTAAATTGCAAATAAATTGAATATTTTGCTGCGGTTTTCGGTGTTTCATTGATTGTTCAAGCCAGTAAGTGAGATTAACATTGAATTTGACGCTGTATGTAGTAAATTTTGCATTTTAACATGTTCAGGCGACAGGAGACATCCCTGGTAGACTGATGGGAATAATTGGCGATCAAAATCGAAAATAGTAGCACGCAGACTTTATGGCCTCAAGTCTAAATTAGAAATCACTCTGTTTTGGTTTCATTATAGATTTTCTCTTAAGAGGCAGAGCCTCTTAAAAAGCAATGTTTGATTAAACAAATTTCGAACCTCAGGGAGCTGAGCAAAAGAAACAGAAAATTGACAAAAACTTACAGTGTCGATTAGAGATGTTCAGAAATTATTTTGTCGGGTTTCAATGCAAAATGGCTGGAGCTTCAATGAAGGCCAAATCATGATAAAACTGACATCAGCAAATATTTCTCGCGCATTTGGAATTTGATTACTAGTCCCCAGTCCTCTAAAATTTAATTTCTCTTGCTAATCTGCCATAATGTGCGACACCATTCTAGCTCCTCTATCCAAAATCTGACATTACATTACAATTTAGACTGGCCGATGCTTTTGAATGATGTAGAGTACCACAAAATTCTAAAGATATAAATTTGATGCTCCAAAGCTTCCCAGTTGACTAAATCCAGTTAAATGAAAAAAATAATCATAACGTTTACAAGAATTAAATTCTTTCCTCTCAGCACTTTTTGCCCATGTCTACTGTACCAGTAGAGCTACAGTAGAGCTTTGGATTCGTGGTAAGGGTGTGACCAGACTTGCATTTGCACTTGATTAATTCTTTTCCCCATTCATAAATATATTTAATGACTGCCACGCTCTAGACACCACACAATTTGTACCGATCCAAAGTTTATCATTACAGTGTAAACATTGTTAGATAATGCATCTAGTCTTGCTGAGAGTTCTTTCCACATAGAAAGATTTTGTGCAAACCTTTGGCAGTGAAATAAAGATAAAGTCAAAAATAGCGAATCAAAATTAAATATTTTGATATCGAGCTTTTTACCACTCTAAAGCCTACTTAATATAGCAATATTTGAAGGATATTATTTTAACGAAAAACTACTCTAACAATCCATTTGAGATATGCTACAAGATCCATTTGCAAAGGAATTGACAAAAATGTACTGCTATCTCCACGTGATTTTCTTACTTTCAGACTTCATTTGTAACATAAAACCCAGAATAAAGAAGCTTGAATAGCCATTTTCGATAGCCCATCTTAGCGATAACCATCGAAAATTGATGAAACTTGAGTAATTTATCAAAAAGCTCAATGAACAATATCCGATAGGGGCATTGGCTCCAAACAATGGTACTCTACTTCTTCGCTTTCTGAGCTCTGATTCGATTGCATCTTAATTTGGGGAATTTTTTGTATCTGAGATGTCAAACAGATTTTCTGATTCGACCTTTCATCTATTTATCGTTTCAGTTAATAGGAAAAGATTCCACCCTGAAGTTGGGAACAATAAAAGGCAGTTTCGTGATGGACTTTTTGGAGAACCATACAGACGAAAGGTTGAGAAAGCTTCGTAATAAATTGGTGCCTTGTAATACAACCAAAATGTGTTGGACATCGCTGTTAAGAGGGTAAATTCAGCATGTTAACGTTTTCACGTACCATCTAGCAATGTACCTTTCAGGCGTTTTCGCTGTTTTCTATCCCCTTCCCTTACTTGGATAAAACTGAAGAACATAAAATTGCAATGTTAAGTTGTTTCCATTAAGTATATCTATCTACCCAGTTCTATCGTACGCACCATGTTCTAGCCCATTCTATTCTTTTCTATCCTGCTCTGTCATGTTGTGCACAGTTCTAACCTGTCCCGTCCTGCTCTGTTTTGCTCTTTTCTTTTCTATCTTATTCGACGTTCTGCTATCCTGTTCAATCCAGCTCTATTCTCTTCTACCCTGCCATACCCTACCCTGCCCTACCCTACACTACCCTACCCTCCAATACCCTACCCTACCCTACCCTACCCTATCCTGCCCTGTCATATTCACTTCATTGTTTTAGTAATATTTACAGAATCACTTATCAGAGTTACGTTCCTTTTTCTTAGGAATAGTGACCTGTTCATCTTTGATTACAAGACGATGCAGCAACTCGTGTCCCTAGATCATACCTGCTCTGCAAGGGTAATACGTGTTAAAGGCATCGGGTATGGTTTTGGTATAATTTTTCGCAAGAACTGGTCCTGGAAGAGACGAATAAACACTGCTGTTACACATATGATCAATAGTGGAGAAGTTGACCATGTCATATCCAAGTGGTTTAGCAAATCACAGTGCAAAAAGGCAAGCACTTTCTATTCTTTGGATATCAATCGCATGAAGGACATTTTCATCCTGCTTGCAATCACAATTCTTGCATGTTTCGTTGCTGCATTAATTATAAATCTACTAGGTGGATGTTTGAAACGAAGAGAGACGACACTGCCACGAAATCTTAAAACGAAATCTTAACAAGATCAACAATATCAATACATACATACATACATACATACATACATACATACATACATACATACATACATACATACATACATACATACATACATACATACATACATACATACATACATACATACATACATACATGCATACATAGTTGATGAAATAGCTGGGATACAGGCTGCGTAACAACAGTAGATGAATGCTGACGACTATAGAGAAATTCCCTGTAGTCTTCCTAAAATGTTTGTGAGAGTTCCCCTTAGTTTCCAAAATTTTCGTCCAATTTCCCCTTGATTTCCTAAATTTTAAATTAGGAATTTCCATTGGAAAACTAAGGGGAAAACTATGCGTCCGTTTCCCAGCAATTTCTCTGTTTGGAAGCTCCAAGGGAAATTCGACATTTCCTATCAAGTGGTTTTTTGGAAATTGAGGTGAAACTGGCCGTTTCACCATGATCTTCGGTTGGAACATTTTGGCTAGCTCAAATGTGAGTCTAAATCAGAGAGGGTTTGGTATAGGTTGAATCTAGAGGAGGGATCTAGGCCTATCACCTGATAGGTCTAGTCAGCATCTTTACTTCCCATGGCATCTTCCTATGACGTTTAGGTATTCAATAGTTCCTGGTTTCGGTATGAGTCAGGTATCATATGATGATGCCATGTGAAATATTCAGCCAATCGATTGTGGACACCTCTAGGATATGTCTTTCCCTTCCATATTTGGGGTGGTTGTATTTCCCTATAAAAGCATGGGATATTCCTAGTTGTGCTCTTGCAATCTTTATGGCCTAAATCATGCTATAACTTTNGGCACATACCCGTACCATCAACATGTTATGTTATGTATGTACCCCCCGGGGGAACACTGCATAGAAATTCATGCATATCTTGCTATGCACAATGCTGTTTAACGTGTCGACAACACTTTCAAGTCTTTGCCTGTGCAATAAACTGTAGTATAATTTGCAAAGAGATATATTTCACCTTGTTTAATTGCGGATGGCGGGTCATTGACATGTAAACTGTACAGCATAGGGCCCAGCAGGGATCCTTGGGGAACCCCAAACCTAACATGTTTCGTTGAGCTGCACTCGCCATTAATCTCAGTATAATGAGTCCTGTCTGTAAGATAATTCATAATCAAGGCGTGTTACTTTCCAGAAAGTCCAGCTGCTTGCAATTTATACGACAAGATTTCATGGTAAACTGTATCGAAAGCTTTTTGGAAGTCTATAAATACTACACCAACAATCAAACGGTTGTCAACTGATTGTTTTCAAGTTTCTGTCAATTTTAAGAGGATGCTCTCTGTATATCTTCCTTTAATGAATCCCCACTGCATGTCAGTCACAATCTTGTTATCGTCTAAATGACTATCGATTGTGTTGCAGATTTGACTCTCTAGTGGCTTAGATGCAGATTTGACTCTCTAGTTTGGGGGGCCATTTGAAGAAAAATGAGAGTCTGGGGGCGAAGCCCCTAGAAACATATTTCGTGACCACGCTCTATAAATCCTCGGAAACCGTGAGCAACGCCCTTGCTGCGCTATTTTAGATCGTTTTGTTCATCATTTGATATTATTTTTCAGAAATACAAAATTGCATTTTTTGTGCAAATCTAAAGGGCAATCAATTGGGAAAATGAGAGACCATAAAATAATTATCACAAGCATCAGCTAGCGAATGTTTATGGCTGAAGAAAGCTGCACCACCTTAGAAGTAAAAAATTTGCCACAAAAATGAGTTATACAGAGTGTCTCAATAAAATTGTTCCACGTTTGACCATGTCCAGACTAGGTGACACAAAGCCCTAGTTAATTTTTCCACGCAGCTCCTTGAGTTCTTCTAGGATAACCAAGTTTTTTTGTGACTTTTAGTTTCTATTTAGGAGACATCCTTTAATGTCAATTTCAAAAATTTTGACACTGGTTCAGTGGGTCAACACATAATTTTTAATTGAGTGCTCGGCAAAATTAATACCTTCTCAGCCATAACTTTTGAACCACTTGTTCTATAACAATGAAACAGCGCAACCTCGTCCCCAGGGCCTAGGAAGACTAGGGGGGGGGCTGATTCGGCCCCCCTATTTTATTTCTGTTCTGTACTACATAGTGCTATGAAACTTGGCATGTGTATAGTACATCATGAAATGAACCCAAAAACGGAATCTATTTTTAGATATGTCATGTGACCTGCACATGACGTCACAATGTTACATTTTCAAAATCGTAAGGGTTCAGTACTAAAATATCTCAATCGCTGATTACTAGAAAANATTGGCTATTACTTTTCGCATAAATTAAGTTCAATTCAATTCAACGTGTTACCACATCAGCGATCTGATTAGCTGTTGCTTTTTACATAAATTATATTCAATTCAAGTCAACGTCTTATTTTGAATCGTTATTGCGTGTCTGAATCACCCTCCGTTCCAAAGGTCATTTGCTCTGTTTAGGCCATGCGAATGTGTCGAGCCTTGAAAAGTACCTAACCGTTTTAGCTTGAGAAAAGGCGCAGAATATGAACGGTTTATGCATGGTTTATGCTAGCATTTGCAGACATTGAACACGTTATGATTCCTTAGGCTGGCCAAATTTGTTTTCTATCTTTTAGTACGTTTGTTTTGATCAGGAAAATTCCATAGGATTCAATCAAATTAATTCCATCACGTCGGAACTGAATGACCACAGAAAATAATCTTTTGTGCTAGCAACTCAAACAACAAACAACTCTCAAATTTCCTCCTGTGACCAAAACAAAGCGAATGACAAACATATTTAGTCAAATTGAAAAGGAGAAGTTCCATGAACAAATATGAACAAATATAACGACAACTTGCGGACTGTCGGTTACGAATAGGAAAATTTTGCTTGTAGACTTTGATAGGAGGATATGCGGAAGCAGGCAGCAACTGGTACAGAACTACAGAGTGACTTTCCACAACTAGGATGCCACAATGGCGAACGGGTTGGTAAAACGACGATCACATTTGAGCCATTGATCAGACTTCCAAAACCAGTTCCAAACATCGCACCTGCTTTGGCTTCAGAGAAAACTTTGATCATACGACAAAAGCACAGTTGCAAATCATTGAACAACTGACAGAAACCCCCAAAACAAGAGCTGTCTCCTGTCTGCGGCTGCCTGTCTCCTTCATTGCAAAACATACCGTAGCTGTGGCCTAAAGTATAACTGCTGCATACATTACGATTTCTATAATTTATTACACCCACGGAAAGTGGGTGTTTTGATGGTCACGTGACCAGCCGATCCCAGGGCCTTTTCGTCTCCGTCCAAATATGACAAAAGGCCCTGGGGACGAGGTTGGCGCATGCGTGCTTGCAAAAAACCATGTTAAGCTTCACTTTTGGAAAAATTAACAATATCATACGATACAACAGGTCTTGTTATGTACATCTAGCATTTTTTTGCGATTTTTTAAATCAATTTGTAACCGATTTTAGGCAAAAAGTTCTTTTTTGTGAACAAAAAAAAGAAATGCTTACATTAATGATACGAAGCAAACATTTTGATATAAGAATATTAAGGATATAATCTTTGAATGTTTCAAATCTCATATCAATATATTTAATTGATTTGGAGATACAACATGTCAAAGTCAGGGTGGTTTTACACCTAATTTAGCAACATTTGCTGACGTCAGCACTTAACCACGTGACATAAACAAAAACAAATGACGTCATATTGTTTGCCATATCTTTTTTGTTACTTGTGCCAAGTTTCAAGTCTCTAGCCCTTATAGTTTTGAGAATAAATAGGGGGCACAATATGCCCTCCTAGTCTCCCCAGAGTTTCAAAAAGCCTAGTCTGGATAGGGTTAAAAATTGAAAAATAATTATAAAAGGAATTTTCTCCTTGGTGACATAAGCCTGTCCCTAACACCTACGAGCTTTAAAGATCATGTTTGTGCGACAGCTGAAACCGCTGAAACCAGATATCCCTAAATGATTTGATATGCAAAAAGCTCCAAAATGGAGATAAAAGAAGGTTATCCAATGCCATACCTCTTGCTGATATCAGAGCGAACCAAATAGGATTTCGAAAGTAATTTTTCTGTAACAATTGTTAAAATTTGCTGATAAATGCAAGTATCCAAAAAACATCGAATCAAAATTTAACTGACGAGAGACAGACATTTTAAAACTTGCAGCAGCAGAGTTACTGAAAGCTTTGATTTTAGAAAACGTTACGCTATCAACAATCCTTTCCAAATCCCATTTGATTTGCGCTGAAATGAACTAGAAACGAAACAAATAATTGCCCCATACTACTTTCATTATAAATGCTATCGAGAAGCCTCTAGCTACAGCTTTCGCACAAACTTGAACTTCAAAAACTCGTAACTCCATGGATATTTAGCGGATTTGCAAGATAGTCAAAAATTGATGGAAGGTTCTTAGGGACAGGGTTTGAAGCCCGTGCATTATATGGTTATTTTTTAATATCTAATCAAATGTAGAGCAATTTTTTTGGAACACCTTGTATGTCGAATCCAAAGGCATTTGAAAGTTATATGAAATTATTGGTTTGCAAACTGGAGTCACTATTGATTTATTAAAGCTCTCATGACTCAGTAGTTACTTTTTACAAGCTTCACTACATAGTATTCTAAACCGTGTTCTCCTTGGTTAGAATAGTTTGACTGACGCTTTATAACTGTCACAACAGAAGTGAAATCATCATAACAGAGCGAAATCTGTTATAAATGATCTTCAAGAGCTAAGTTCGTTGTCACTCGGATACTCTGATAGTGAGTGATTCTCGATCTCGATCTGTATGCATTGAGATTTTTGTTCCGCTTCGTATCTCTTTCAGACGTTTTGGTCAATTGTACATTAGTTTGTAAGCTTGTTAGATTTGTAGTTGTGTCATAGCCACGTTTGGAAGTGGAGGTTTGAAATGTATCCGCTTATTCATCAAAAAAGCAAATGGTTTTGAAGAGAACTCTTAGCCTTGGGGGGGGGGGCATGGTCCCCCTCTCTGTATCCGCGCCTGCTCGCCACTATACGCGGGGCCTCAAGTGCTTCTTCGAATCTGATTCTGACATTTGGACCCACAGAATCAGATTGGGTACCAAATTCGAGCAATATGAAGGCTCATGTAAAAATTCTTCATATCTTTTGGTGAGAAATCGTGCAGAGCAATCCATTAAGGCCTCAATTCTACTCTTTTAGTGGCCAAAAACAGCAAAATTAAAGGATCCCAATCTAATAGGCCTTTTCACGGAAAGCAAAGCATGCTGGGAAATGGGGAAGATTTCGAGATTTCGACACCACGCACAATGCCTGCCAAAAGTCTTGGAACACCTCAGCTAATTTTGCCTTGTTATGCGATTTCCCCCTCTCCCCCTTAGAACAATGTTGTTCTGTGACGATAAAATAAGGCTGACACCACGATTCGCGACTCTGATGAAAGGCTAGGACAATAACCTTGCAAATCAACATTGTTTGGGGGGGAAGGGGTGCCTCTACTAATCTCTACTGATAGAATTGCGGAAAAGTGTGTCATTATCAAGAAAGGGCCTAAGTGTTCCAAGGACTTTTGGCAAGCATTGTCTGAATTTTATTTTGAAAACGGCGACTTACGAGATAACAAGTTCATGCATCCTAGGGTTTTCGATGGTGCTGATTTCATTGGTGATAACTAGAAGTCTATATTCCATACTTCTGACGTCATAATTGACAATTTTATAAATTTTCATTGATTTTAGTGTGATACTACACTTGGGATCCTACCATATTCATTTCATTTCATTTTTAAATATTTATACAGGTTACAGATTTCAGTAATAAATAACTGTTTTACAAATTGACCTGTGCAAAAACGATAAAGCCTAAATTAAAGAAAATTACAATATGTACAATATTTAGATATAGCCTATATAATAAACTTGTTATATCGAGGATAACAAAAGTAAAAAGAAAATTAAAATGTACCTCTCAAATGGTTTTTTTAAAGGTAGCCAGGGACGGTGCCAATTTAGTTTCCGTATTAAGCTCATTCCACAATTTTGCTCCTCGATAAGAAAATGCTTTTTGACCTGTGCATGTTCTTAACAGAGGTATCTGCAAATTTTTTGTTTCTGTTGAGCGAAGATTGCGATCACTACGCTCTGAACATTTAGTGAAAAGTTCCCCTAAATATTGAGGAGCAAGTGAGTTCAATGCTTTATAGGTCAGCGACACCGTTTCTTTTCTGATAAGATCTCTAATTGATGGCCAGCCAAGATTTTTGAGCAAAGGGACAGCAGAAGCATCGTAAGGACTATTTGTAGTTATTCTTGCAGCTCTATTCTGGATTCTTTGGAGAGAATTAAGTTTAGTTTCACTACAACAACCCCAAACAGAGCAGCAATAACTGAAATGTGGCTCAACAATTCCTCTATACATTTTCTGCAGATCGCCTGATGGAAGAAATTTCTTGGCATGCTTAATAAGGCCGAGAGCTCGTAGTGCCTTAGTCTTAACTTGTTCAATATGGCGATCCCATTGGAGTTTGTCATCAATTTGAACTCCCAGATACTTTGTATCGGTTATCATATTTATCTTTTGATCACCAATTTCAAAACTAGGCTTAGCTTCAGTCTGTTTTTCGATCTTTTGAATATTTGGTCTGGATCCTATTATCAAAGACTGTGTTTTTACAACGTTTAGAGACAGTTTATTGCCATGTAGCCAGTTCTGTAAATTCACAAGGTCCCGGTTTAAATCATCCTGCAGTTCAGAAAGGCATTTCGAGGAATGCGAAATCGCAGTATCATCAGCGTACATAGTGACCTNAAAATATATGTCTGTTTGTCTTACAAGCTGATCATTCTCATTCCCTTTGCGTGCAATTTCCATTCAATTCTCAACAACAAGCCAATTTACATGTTCATCTTATCGTTTCTAATGCCTTTCAATTTACGCGGGTAAAACAATGCAGCCTGAGAATAGGCGACGCTATGTCAACAAGTCAAAACAATGCCTATAGAATCTCCACACTGTTCAGTAGGAAAATGAGTTTGATTTTAACGGTTTACGATACGGTTTACAATGTTTTAAATCTTTGAAAAACATGCCAAAATGTTGAGCGAACTGGACTTAACTTACTTGAGAGGTGTACCATACTGAGGTGGACTAATGTTGTTACTCTCGGGTGGACTGGACCAAGTATTATGGAGAGAATCAAGAAAAGGCTCACGGTATACGATATTTAAAAGAATGAATTTAGACTATATCAAATTTTATTCTGAATTTATCGTTTACCGTTAAGATTGATTAAAATTCTCCTCTATCTTGCAAGAAACCAATCTAAGTTGTCGTACATTTGGAAAAGGTGAATGATGTACACCAACTAGGAACAAAATAAGTCGACTCCTCTTCCTATAATACGCAGAAAATTGGGAATTAGGTTATTGTAAACCGTGCATATTACGGTGTGATCTCATTCGTGTGACGAAAAGTGCTCTTTCCCCTGCGGAGCAGTCAGTACATAAGCGGCTTGGTGCGGCATGCTAGCTTTCGTGACTAATAAAAGTGTTCATACTGTCTGTACAAAAGGTTTCTTAACTCGCAGCATTTAATATTCTGAAAGCTTCCTGACAAACATTTAATTCCCAGTTTTGCAACGAGTTTCTTGTGTTTTTTGTCGTGCTTTTGCAACTCCAAAGTCCCTTCTGCCACGCTGCATAGAGGTCACTTGCAATATGTTCAATTGCCAATTATTACGTAATAAAAAAAAATACGGTTTTTTCATGGTCACCAATGAAATCAGCACCATCGAAAACCCTAGGATGCATAAACCTGTTATCTCGTAAGTCGCCATTTTCAAAATAAAATTCAGACAATGCCTGCCAAAAGTCTTGGAACACCTCAGCTAATTTTGCCTTGTTATGCGATTTCCCCCTCTCCCCCTTAGAACAATGTTGTTCTGTGACGATAAAATAAGGCTGACACCACGATTCGCGACTCTGATGAAAGGCTAGGACAATAGCCTTGCAAATCAACATTGTTTGGGGGGGAAGGGGTGCCTCTACTAATCTCTACTGATAGAATTGCGGAAAAGTGTGTCATTATCAAGAAAGGGCCTAAGTGTTCCAAGGACTTTTGGCAAGCATTGCAGCTTCGAATTTCGCAATGTTTTGCGATGCTTATTTTCGCAACAAAACCTCTCTCCTAAACACGAACTAAAATATTAGATATCTTGTGTGCATATAGATAAACTCCTGAGACTTCAGAGATTATGAAATTGAAATCCACTCTTGGATCTGCCTCCTTCCAATCTTTTTATATGACGAGAAAGAAACCCGGTGCAGTTTCGAAAATCGTAAAATCATGCTTAGGCCCTCGTGACCAAGCGCCACATATATGCCCATAATTTCACCATTTATGCGGGAAATCAACTGAAATTCAAAGTGAAAGCACCTCATTCGTCTCTAAAGTTGGATACAAATTTACAGGCTGTTATCTAAACGCACACAAATACAAGGAGCTCAGATAGCTCAGATCGCAGGTCCTCCTTCCCGATGAAAAATTTCGAGTAAAATGATCTTTGATCATCTGAGTTGAATTTTCTTACAAAGCAAAAGAAGCCCTTTAATCGCCCATTTTTTCGTTCACATTGTTCACAGTATATTTTCTACCATTTCTTCGATATTTCTAGCAACCACCAACTTTGAAACATTGTTTTGAGACAACAACTTTAGCTCGTAAATCCAAGTTCGACCTATCCACTGTTCCTGAGTGAGATATTTTAGGCATTGTCTCTTCATGCCTTCATGTGCAATTTAAGCAAAATAAAGATACAATATACTGATTTAGGATTAACGCTTTCAGGGTTCCATCCTCTTTAGTAGAGAAAGAATAGATTCTTGAATTTGTTTTCATATATTTTCGGCGCCGCACGATGTTTGTGATTGTCTCAATCTGTTTTGGGCTTCTCATTCTGATCGTCTGTGCGCTTATCCCTTGGTTCAATTTAGCGACCAGCAGTCAACATAAATTTCCGAAAAGTTGAACAAATAAATATAGAGAATTTAAAGATCTACAAGCCTTCTTTCTTGTAATATTTTCCAAGAATATTTATGTCATGTTTTTTGAAGATAATCAGAAAGATCTGGCACTCGAAAATCAACCCGTTGTTTACTGAGCAAAGCACGACGAAGCAGAATCGATGGCAGTAATTATTCTTCTGTCCGTTTTGATGTATCTCCTATCAACAGCGACTTGCAGCAACAATCTGCATCCACAAGACATAAATTTGGAGGAAATCCAGAATTTTTATCCTTCTTACAATACTCTTTCTGTTTCCATGTCTCTTGGTGCAACTGTGTAAATTCCTCCTCGAAATCGATTAAAAATAACGCGTAACATGTAACCGAACTTAGGTCATGTGACAACTGCACTCCTTCCTGGACATTTAATCATTCACTGATCAAAAGAAAGTAGTTTTGATAATTTCAATTGTTTCTGGAAACATATTTATAAAAAAGACCGAAATAATAACTATAAGATCAATAATTTTAGAGGAGGATTAAAGAAACAAGAAAACTATCATGATTTAAACTTGCTATATTTGGTGATGATTTGCAGTTTTTGGAAGAGAAGTGCTTCCTCTACAAAACCTTTAAACAAGTTAAAAACAATTTTTATAATCTTAAAAAAAAGTTTTAGTACGAGAAACTGCAGAACTTTCTCGTGAAGTCCTTCTAGCTCATGCAGATGCAAGATTCGTGAATCAGGAATAGATTTTTGAGGAGGTGTGGCAAGGTGCCCCTCATTGCAGGTGACCCAAATTTTCGAAAATCCTTCGATGTCCTTGAACCTAAGATATAGCCTACAGTTTACATTTAAATAAAAAATATTGACTGAAATAAAAAATTAAAATATCTCACTTGATAGAAAAATATCCTTACCATGGAACTAAGATATCAGCAAAGGCTACTGGGCAGCTGCAAACAATTAGAGAGGAAATATTCTAACAACAATACAACTAGAAAAAACTTAAATGCAGGGGACCATGTTCTTCCCCAGAAAGGTCCGGTGGTGGCAAGCCAAGGGTGGGCCAAGGGTACAAGACTTTTTTCATCACCCTGGGGAATGTCTTCGCAGTACAGTGGAGGGTGCCAAGTACAGTGGAGGGTGCCCAGTACAGTTGGAGGGCTATCATGAAGTACTGTGGGGGGCTATCATGAAGTACAGTGGAGGGTGCCCAGTACAGTGGAGGGCNAAAATCCTTCGATGTCCTTGAACCTAAGATATAGCCTACAGTTTACATTTAAATAAAAAATATTGACTGAAATAAAAAATTAAAATATCTCACTTGATAGAAAAATATCCTTACCATGGAACTAAGATATCAGCAAAGGCTACTGGGCAGCTGCAAACAATTAGAGAGGAAATATTCTAACAACAATACAACTAGAAAAAACTTAAATGCAGGGGACCATGTTCTTCCCCAGAAAGGTCCGGTGGTGGCAAGCCAAGGGTGGGCCAAGGGTACAAGACTTTTTTCATCACCCTGGGGAATGTCTTCGCAGTACAGTGGAGGGTGCCAAGTACAGTGGAGGGTGCCCAGTACAGTTGGAGGGCTATCATGAAGTACTGTGGGGGGCTATCATGAAGTACAGTGGAGGGTGCCCAGTACAGTGGAGGGCTATCATCAGTACAGTGGAGGGCTATCCGAAGTACAGTGGAGGGCTATCATACTTCATGTGGGGGGCTGTCCTGGAGTACAGTGGATCATATTCCTAAGCTATTTACAGGCATACCCAGTAAAGGTTATGATGATAACAAAAAATGGTTGGATGGAGATTGGATACAGGGGAAACTTAAAAAATTGCGTCGGACAATAAGAAGGAACGTAATAAAACGTAGTAATTTCCTTCATCGATATCTCGGCTAAAATAAAGTTAATAATAGAAGTTTGCTTTTATAACAACCTGTACAAGTTTAATTTTATATAATTTTGCGGATATTTTTGGAGTCTCATCCAAATTCTTGGCCTGCATCGCATCCTTGTGTAGATTGCAGTATGCTCCATAGGAAACACAACGATCGGGAAAAATTAAGACATTAAGAAACTTTTCTCGTTGCTTTAATCTGCATCTTATAATATTTATCTTACAGTTACAATTTTGGTCTTTTTTATAAATATGTTTCCAGAAACAATTGAAATTAGAAAAAAACTACTTTCTTTTGATCAGTGAATGATTAAATGTCCAGGAAGGAGTGCAGTTGTCACATGACCTAAGTTCTGTTGCACGTTATTTAGAATCGATTTCGAGGAGGAATTTACACAGTTGCACCACAGGGAAACCAGATTAACTGTTAATTTTTGTAGTTTTTGTTATTTGGTATTTTATTCTATTTTTGTATTAAATCAACCTCCTGTCATTTTCCGTGATTCTATTGTGCTGCGCAGCGAACTTCCACTGCCAAGGAGCGAAGGGTTCGCAGTTTCCTTCCCTTCGCTCCTTGGCAGTGGAAGTTTGCCGCGCAGCACAATAGAATCACGGAAAATAACAGGAGGCTGATTTAATACAAAAATAGAATAAATTACCAAATAACAAAAACTACAAAAATCAACAGTTAATCTGGTTTCCCTGTGGTTGCACCAAGAGACAAGGAAAAAGAAAGAGTATTATAATAAGGATTAAAATGCTGGATTTCCTCCAAATTTCTTTCTTGTGAATGCAGATTGTTGCTGCAAGTCGCTGTTGATAGGAGATACATCAAAACGAACAGAAGAATAATTACTGCCATCGATTCTGCTTCGTCTTGCTTTGCTCAATAAACAACGTGTTGATTTTCGAGTGCCAGATATTTCGGATTTTCTTCAATAAACTTGACATAAATATTTGTGGAAAATATTACAAGAAAGAAGGTTTGTAAATCTTTAAATTCTCTATATTTATTTGTTCAACTTGTTGGAAATTCTTGTTGACTGTTGGTCGCTCATTGAACCAAGGGATAAGCGCACAGACGATCAGAATGAGAAGCCCTGTCTAAAACGGATTGAGGCAATCACAATCACAAACATCATGCCACAGCGAAGCTATATTAAAAATAAATTCAAGAATTTGTTCTTTCTTTACTAACGAGGATGGAACCCCTGAAAACGTTGACCCTAAATTAGTATAATGGATCTATATTTTGTGTAAATTGCACACAGGAATGATGAAGAGATAATGCCTACAATTTCTCTCTCAGGAACAGGGGATAGGCCGAACTTGGATTTACGAGCTAAAGTTCTTCTCTCAAAAAAAATGTTTCAAAGTTGGTGGCTGCTAGAAATATCGAAGAAATGGTAGAAAATATACCTGTGAACAAAATGTGAATGAAAAAATCGGCTATTAAAGTTCTTCTTTTGCTTTGTAAGAAAATTCAACTCAGATAATCGAAGATCACTTTACTCGAATTTTTTTATCGGGAAGGAGGACCTGCGATCTGAGCTATCTGAGCTCCCCGTGCTGGTTTGCGTTTAGGTAACAGCCTGTAAGTTTATATCCATTTTCAGATACAAATGAGATATTTTCATTTTGAATTTCAGTTGATTTCCCGCACAAATCGTGAAATTGTGGGCATATATGTGGCGCTTGGTCACGAGGGCCTAAGCATGATTTTACGATTTTCGAGACTGCACCGGGTTTCTTTCTTGTCATATAAACAGTAGCGTAGCCAGGGGGCAAGGGGGGGCGGTCGCCCCCCTAATGGTCAAAAAGTTGGTGTCTGAGAAAAGCCCAAATCTGCAATAAAATCGGCACCTCAGGGGGGGGGGTCAATGAAGTTTCTATGCTAAGTTTAGGTTTTTTTTCCCGTTCTATTCCCAAAACAGCACGCTTTTTGTTCTCGGTGTTGTTTGTTTTTCATTATGAACAGCACGCTTTTATTTCTCAGTGGAAGTTAAAGCCTTGCAAACTTCATCCAAACCAGTTTTAAACAATGATCTACATTCGTAATCTTGCCAAAAGTCTCTACTTGAAATCGATAAATGGTCTCATTGTTTTTGCGCTTTGTTTCGCTGCAAAGATTTGAGAATGTTCTCTTTAAGCATTGTTATAATTCTGCACTTATTTTTTATTAGAATCTGTTGTTTTTCGTCCTTAGAGAAGGTAATGAGAAGTAGACTTGTATTATTCTGTAAAAGTTGTTCCATGAAATGCACGCACGTTAACGCGCCAGGGAGATCCTTCCCTTTCGATGCCGGTTGATTTAAATCAGTGGCGAGCAGCAATTGGAGTTTTCAGTTTCTCTCTTCCGAACAAAACATACAAAAAAGTTTCCCATCACATAGGATTTTTGCCCCTCTTTTTGTCACTATTGAAATTGTACCGCGCTTCCTGTGTGTTTGTCTTGATCTCAGTTCCAATACTCCCTCTTGCGGTTATTTTCCATTTCCTTGCGGCTCAATTTTTCCATCCCGAGCCTTGTTTCTTGCATCTCTTCGCTCGCATTTACTTTCATGCTCGGTTTTTTATCCATTTCATTTCAGAGATAATTACACGGCTTCCTGGAATAGCTAGTACTATTTTGTTACGAAATAGTCGCATCTTAATAGAACTCACCCATGGTTACGGGTATGCGTATGTAGTATGTCAAGCATGCTACTTGCTGTATTTGCAATGGATTACGTTCAGCTCCATTTTATTGAGTGGTGATATAGAGCCTAACCCGGGGCCTAACACTTCTATGTTCAGCTTTTGCTCTTGGAATCTAAATAGCATTTGTGCACATGACTTCGTTAGAGTCCCATTGATCGAAGCCTACAACTCTGTATATAACTACGACCTACTTGGTATAGTTGAGACACACCTTGACAGTTCTGTTGATGAAACTAAACTAGTTCTTCCTGGTTACACTTTTGTCAAGAGCAACCATCCGTCAAATACAAAACGTGGGGGTGTGGGGCTTTACATCAAAGAAACCTTCCCTGCCAAGGAAAGACCAGACCTGGTAACACTTCCGGAATCCATTGTTTGCGAAATTCAGTTAAACCGAAGGAAATATTTTTTTACGTTGATCTATAGAAGTCCAA
>REGM01000010.1:98039-116360 GCA_004194415.1 Aurelia aurita | reverse complement strand
AAATTTTCGTCATATTTCTGCCTAAATAGCAATGACTTTTACATGCTTTAGCACGTTTTATCCCTTTGGGAGGATGAAAGTGCCATCCCTGGAAACATAACAACAATATTCTCGGAGATTTTATCTTCCCAAGAGGATAACACGTGCTAAAGCATGTGCAGTGTGCAAGTCATTGCTGTAAGGCAAAAATATTTGGAAAATTTGCTCGTGATTTTAGGCCTGTTTTGAAGGTTTCTTGAAGAGGCTTTCTCCAGAAAATCACTCACAATTTCAAAACGGAGAGGCCGATTTCAGTCAGGTAAATTTTAAATCATATTTGAACATGTCAACCATTACATAATGTATTTGTCAATATTATCGTTTTGATATCCAGGGAGCAGTGGCCTTTCAAACGGGGATTGTTTTTTCTGACTCCCCCGGTAGAATAGCTCGGGAAAAAACGAAGGGATGGCGCAATCGTAGCGCAATTGATTACCAATCTGAAGGTTGGTGGTTCGAGTCGTCGCCCTGGCAAACCTGCTACCTAGAGCGAAGAGAGTTGCCAACTCTCTGTAACTCCAGGCGAAAGGATTCACGAGGGGTGGTCACATCGAAAAGATGCACCACGACATGCTTCGATAGATAGCTGTGAGTTAGCGGGGAGTTAGCCTGCGCACAGTCTCAACAACCTATGGAAGTTAGCAACAGGGGTGCTGAGGCTGCGCGCAGCAGGCTACTCCGAGTGGGCTACTACATGTGTACATTTTGATATTATGAATCAACATTACTTAATTTTGTTCGATGCGATAATGAGTCCTTGCTGGTCTTCGATGCAGCAACTGCTACCCGTCTATTATTCCGTAATTCTTTCAGTTCTTGATGCGCTGCTGCTTTTCGCTGTGAATGAATAACAGTATATCATTAACATGATAGAGAAACTGTGGAAGATTTACAATCTGCGTTACTTTGGTTCTCTAATACACTTCTAAGATGGTAGGTTGGTAGGTTGACGCGCTCGCCTTCTGCGAGGAAGGTTGTGGGCTCAAGTCCTAGGCTGGCCGCCTGGGGTAGTACCACCGCTCATCCTGTAAATTTCTGCACGCTTCTCTCCTCGAAGAAAAACTTACAGTCCTAAGGATGAACTTCCAGTATGGGTTGGTCTGATCGGCTTCGGCAATGGGCCCTTTGCCGGCGCTTCGAGCAAACGATACACTGAAAAACAAAACTCTAATACTTTATATTTTCCAAGAAGAAATTGCAGATACCCGGCAAACTTTGTTCTTTACGAGCACATAAGATAAATTGGGTAAGGAATGGTCCCAAATGTGATTTATTCAGACCAATTTTAACGAAACCTATATGCATTTGTATTGTGCTCATTTGCAGTATTTAGGTCCACTGCTTAGGCCTTCGCAAGTCCTGATCAATATGAATTTAACATTCAGCGAGAACCGATTGCACAAAGCAAGGTATCAAAATCCAAGTCAGAAATTGAGAAATAGAAACGTTTGCAGCACCTTAAATTTCCACTGCTCCAGAAGATTTTATCAAAAGTGGAAACCCATTATGGGACATCTGGTAGCAATCGAAATAGCCTTCTATCTGGTCAACGGTGGCGAGTTTCTTCTAAACACAAATTTAAATTACCTGAGATTCTATCTCGACTTTTCTTTGCGTTCTTTCCATATCAGCTTCAAGGACATCTTTATCTCTCTTTAGTCTTCGAACTTCATTCTTCAGGTTATTCTAGCAAAAAAAGATGCAGACAAGATGTTGTAAATAGTTGGTTTGAATTAGTATTTTCCTTATACTACTGTAAATATCAACTTTGAATATTGATATTGATTGATTGATTGATTGATTGATTGATTGATTGATTGATCACCTGAGATATGATATTAATAGAAATTTTACGTGAGAATATTTGTTGTCTTGGGAGGGAAGTACCAGTAGAAGCACAAGACCTTTCACCGGTGATGAGAGACTTCAGAATCTAATTTTTTTAAGCAAATACAATAAAAAAAACCTTAAAGGACATCTGTCTCGATCATAATTGGCTGAGATTGTAAGAGGGGATTAAAAATTTCCATCGCAGGATTAACAGAAAACAATTGGAAAGAGATCATTTCACGAATTGAACTGCATTTTTATCATGCGAAAAAGTCAAAGAGTCTGGGCTCTAGCTCCTTTCCTTTGTCTAAGCTTTGTTCTCTAAACCAATCACCTGCGAGACAGAGCTCCTTTAAGCTAGCCTTTCTACTGGCGGACCCAAAAAAAACTTCACGAGCTAGATCGCGCCTAGACTCCTGAAAGTTTTGATTTGATTTGATTTTAAATTCTTTAGGCACGGTGGCCACGTCAGTCAAAGGACTGATTTACAGTGGGCCGTACATATACGTACAATAAATAATTACTAGAAACGAAAAGCATACAAAATTATACAATCTTATTTACAAAATTTTCTGTAAAACAAATTAAAGTAATGCTAACTATAGCATGAAAGAAAGAATCAGCATTCAATTCACCGTAGGAATTGCCAATACTTTATTTGAATATCTCATAAGTTTTGGACGATTTGACTTCAACAGAAAGATCGTTCCACAATTTTGCACCCTTATACGAGAAACATTTTTGGCCGAAAGACGATTTGCGAAGAGGACCGGCCAAATCTGTTTTGGTATTACGTAATTCTCTCTTGCATGTATCTGACATCCTGGCAAACATTTCTGTAAGGTAAGTGGGGGCTAGGCCGTTTACCGACTTGTAAACCATTTTTAAGGTTTCTGATTCGATAAGTTCATTGACGGTGGGCCAACCAAGCTTTCTGATTATGGGTAGAGCAGAGGCATCATAAGCACTGTTTGTGACAATTCTTGCCGCCCTGTTTTAGAGTTTTTGCAATCTACTGATGGCATTGATACCAGAAACTCCCCATACTGGGCAACCATACCTAAAGTAGGGTTCCACTAAACTTCTGTACATTTTTTGTACAGTAACAATGGGCAGATACTTTTTAATAAAGTAAATGGTATGAACACAAACAAGGTATCAGCACGTATGCTGAAGGGCATAGCTATCTTTTGAGATGCTGCTTGGTCAGTTTGAGCAATGACTACCCTCCGAAAACTCAGTTTAAAAATATGGTGATTTATTCATTGCTCGGAATTTCCCCTCCTTTTCCAGTCCATGTTTTGGAAGATGTGGAAAAAGCTGCATTCCAAATTTGCATGAGAGCACGAAATTTGAATGAGGAGCAGAGATCAATAATTTCCCCAGACAATTTCAAATTCATCTCTACGTTAAGTTTTCACAAAATGTTGACTGGAAGAGAAAGGCGATTATTTCTCTTTAAATGAGAATGTAGGCTTCGAAATTTTCTTAGCCTACGCACAGCCTCAACTGAGGAGTTGAGTCTGCGCGCAGGCTAAATTTTCATTGAATCTGGTTTTTCGGAGGGTAATCATAGCTTAAAGTGACCATGCAGCATCTCAAAAGATAGCCAAGCCTTTCAATTAAATGGTGATACAAAGCATTTGTCAATAACGTTTGATTTCAGAGAGCTGGTTATGATCTAGCTCGTGAATTTTTTTTGGATCACCCGGTACTACAAAATGATTTATAGTTCATTGAAATCTGTGCATCAATTATGTACATTTTGGAGAATGTCAAAACGTTTTTGGCTCATCTGATGTAATTAAACTGTTATATATTCATAGGATTACTTCTCGCAGATCATGAATCGTATCCATAAACTAAACAGTAATATGCAGCATTTGTACTTACTAATTGTGAGGGACCAACGGCAGTTCGCGGCGATTTTTGTTCTTCAGCTCCAGTTGATCCTGGAAAAAAAATCGAAAAAGATCCAGCAAAAAGTAGAATAATACTAAAACTTCCCAAGAGTATAGTCACATGACTTAAAATAGGTAAAACAAATTTTGGACGATAAGGTCTATTGCATGTTCTGTTGGATCAAACTTTTACAGCTCTATAGTAAAACAATTTATGAAAACAAACAAAGTCAGATTATGTAACAATAGTATCAGTTGCTGTCCGTTTACTTGCCAGCACAACGATAAAAACAAGCGAATTCCTACGGCTGGTTAGTCAAGTCAAAAATGTAAATAAACTAAGCTGCTTGACATATCTTTAAACGTAGGTGACTTACTCGCTCGTGCTGCATTCGAAAAAGGATTGTTAATAGGAGAGCTAGTAAAGAATTTTATAAAATCACTTGTAATATGAGAACGGTACGACCGATTTTGACAAAATAAATTTTCTTATCTAAGTTGAAATTACATCTGGGGCAAGAGTTTTATCTACAGAAGTCATGAACCTGTCCAATGAATTGCTTTGCACACTGCTTGGCTCAAAACTCTTGTGTGAGATGTTCAGATTCATTCTGCTTCATAACGCCTTCTCTTAACGACCCGTTTTTGTATGCAGTACGAGTCTGCAACCTAGATTTCAGGGTATCTTAATCGCTTTGGTTTGTTTACATTTACTGATATACTAATTAGCTACAGACATCTCTTTGTTTCCAATCACAAATAGAAGTTGTTAGCAAGTAAACGGAAAGGAAAAAAGGCAGTTGCTACAAAATCTACTCCTTTTTAGTTCACATGTCATGTCAAGACAAAAGAAAATTGAGTTAAAAGTTTACGCTTTTGACTGCTTCTCTGAAAATTCCTACAAACTGATACTGATAATTAGATTAAATTCTGGTACACTATTGATTAGCACGTTATCAAAACATAGGCAAAGAAAAAAATCATAACTTACCTTTATTTTCCAAATTATCCAGCAGTTTCTTCTGGCTTGTACTCAGTTCAGATTTAAGACTTTCTAGTTCTCCTTCCAAAATGGCGTTTCTTTGCTTTTCTGCTTGGTATTTTCGTTCCCATGCACTTGTTTCTAACATAGGGGAAAATAAGAATAAACTTCTAAGCAACATGGAAAATGACAAGACACAACAACAGAGAAAAAACAGAGATACTTTAAAACAGGCATGATTAAGTTATCAAACCGGGTGTGCCAAAAAAACATCGTGCGTTTGAAAATTCGTTGTATGCAGAAAATTTAATTTGAATGAATAAAAGTTTGGTTGATAGCTGAGAGGCTGAATTGTTTCTGGTGGCTTTTGCTCTATTTTTCTGAGCATTGGAAAGATGAATTTATGAAAAATCCTTGGCTTTGAAATCCGAAAAAATGGGCCTAAAACTCGTTACAAGTTATATTATGACTGCCATATGATGTTGTCTGAAGAAACAACAAAAATTAGCAAATTATAATGCTTTCCAGTCCCCTTGATTGCTCCCGTTCTTTTTAGTAAACTGCAAATACATACCCGGTCCTCGCTTCGCAACAAGTCTCGATTTCACGTTCCTTGCATTTTTCATTAGGCCTTCTCTTTGCTTTTGCTTCTCGATTCTGAAAAAGAAGACACAAAGCATGAATGTTACAAGGTTAAAAAATCAATCACCAGCACCAAGGCAGACATTATCTTGGAGTTCTTTTTACGTAAATTTTGAGAACCCAATCACTCAATGACTCTTCATTCAATATGAAATATATTTTTATGCAATCTTAAAGGGAATCTAAGCATATAAAAGTGGCTCAAGCCACTTGTGATCAAATTGTAGCCAATCAGATATCATTATTTCCTGTTGACATTAGATCAGTTGACAGTTACCCAAATATGGTTCGGCGCGTGTCAAGGACTATTGTCTTTGTACGGCTATTTTTATCAAAGGCTTACATATGCTTAGATTCCTTTTAAAGACTGTGTAATCCAACGAAGACAGATTTGACAATATTCACTGACCTTTGTTCTCTAATCTTTATCAGTTTGTCTCGCAATTCAGCAGCTGAAAACGATAACAAGAAGATATTTGAAACAACCAAAGAAGATAAACAGGATACCCATTTCTCAGTAGTACGGCTATCTGTCAAAACTAAACAACTACCAAGGCGATCTTTTTATCTCATTCAGAAGCTGAGCACTAAGTGCTTGAATTGCTTCGCAGTATATTTTGATAAATAAAAACGTCTACTTATAACAACCCCTCTTGAAATGCAGCTGAGTAACTTAGCCACATAAGTTCCGCAAAATCTTAAACAGGTTACATTTGCGGCTTGAATAATCGGCCGTAGAATCTTTTTGTTTTCAAAAGCTAATCANCTTTCTCTGTCTCTGGCTTTCTCCACCGGTGCTATCATCGGAGGTTCCATTCAATGTAATATCATTTTCATCTTCTGTAATTTCCACAATCTCTTTCTTGTTACTTACGGCATCATTGCGAATTTTCTCCGTTGGCGCGTTGTTGTTTTGTTTACGCTTGTTTTCCATTTCCTGTAGATTTGTCTTTGAATTGTAGCCATTCTCTTTTTGTGCAGCTGTTTTGCTCGTTTCAATGGGCTTTGATTGTTCTTTGGTTATTGAATTGTTGTTCCCTTTTCCTTTCACAGTACTCTGGGGAATGTTGCTTTTACTTTGGCTGTTTTTGTCCCTCGAAGAGGAGGAATTTTTTTCAGCGCCTCCGGCATGGCCATGGGTGGCGGGGATGGCGGGGATGGCGGGAGTTGAGGTCGTTTCGACGATTCTGCATGGCTGTTCCAATAATTTATCAATAATTCCCTGCTTTTGGTGCAGTTGTTTTTCCAAGGACATGATTCTGTCCTCCAAGCTTTTGATAAACATTTTTTCATAATTAAAGTTAGAGGATCCATTGTTGACTGATTCTGCTAATGACCGATTGAAAACATGGGCCTTAATCGACAAAAGCTCTGAATGAATATATTTCTCGAAGTCAATAAGATCTTCCTCTTCGTCAACTTCACCAACTTGTTTGCTGGGGGATGAAGTTTCTATTCTTTCATCAGGGATCAAGGGCGTGGATTCACTGCCACCTACGACAATATGCAAGCATTTGTCTGAATTGTTTACTTGCCTTACAATGCCTTTCGACTTCGCAGCTTCAATGGCCTCCATTGTCTTAGGCCCATCCCAATCAAATTCTTTTTTACAAAATGCGAGAACGTTATTGATGTATTGACCTTTACTTTTTTGCATGCAGTCCTCCAAGGCTTGAACAATCACCTGAGCGTCTTCAGTAGCCATAATCAATCATGTAACAACAAAATAATCTTGGATAGAAAGTGACTTCGAAACAACACGTCTGCTCGCTTGCGTGTTAACTTGATTCTCCTGATGGTCCTGCTTCCTTGCTCCAAAAAACCCTTATCAGAGCCTCAAATATTTCACACTTCATACCATTTCCACAGGAGTCTTTACTTGCATGAAGAAAGAGCGGCAACAACGGAAACTTTTCTTTCATTTTTTATTCATTTTCATTTTATATGTGGGGAATCTTGTAGCTCATTTATTTCGCGATTTATTCCGCACACACCAATATAAAAAACTCTCACAAAAAGATGGACCGTCTAGGGTCTGTAACCTCGTAGGAAAAACCTCCAAAAAATATACGTCTGTATTCCATCAAAACTTCACGATAAACCCTCCAAAAACTCCTCTACAATTCTCTAACAGCAAAATTAAAAGTCCTTAATTACCCTAATACAAAAACAAATTCACCAGAATTGGCAAGTTCTCAACCTGATTAGCAACTTAATTGAACTTAAAGCGTGCGAAAACTCAGCAATCTCTAATTAGCGTTCCTGTTTTGGCAGAGTGTTCGTTTGTATGTTCCGTCCCATATTATGTCCCTTAATTCACTTAGCCCCGCCTTGGCCCACTTGAATAGACCAAGGCTAAGGCCTAAATGTCTAATTTCCGACATATATTCTTTAAACACGGTGACCCCGTCAGCTAAGGCTGCTTTTCAGGGGGCCATGACAAAAATTTACAATTTACAATTTAATTCATATAAAACTAAAAATAAATAAGCTAATTACAAAACTAAAATATAGAAATTGATACATTTTAGTCGTATTTTAAAGTAGACGTTTGAAAGCATATAAAGAGGGCGCTAGCTTAAAGTTAGTTGACGGAGCTAAAGCCAACGTCGTTCCAAAAATTGTTTCAATTCAATTCAATTGAAATTTAGTACACAATTGAATTGACCAATCAGCGCTTGCCTTTCCACGCTTGACTGAAGTGATCACGTGAAATTGGGACCACAGAAACAAACTGATCACGTGAAATTGTTGATCACACAAAGTTGGTCATTTTCATTGGCTNATTCATATAAAACTAAAAATAAATAAGCTAATTACAAAACTAAAATATAGAAATTGATACATTTTAGTCGTATTTTAAAGTAGACGTTTGAAAGCATATAAAGAGGGCGCTAGCTTAAAGTTAGTTGACGGAGCTAAAGCCAACGTCGTTCCAAAAATTGTTTCAATTCAATTCAATTGAAATTTAGTACACAATTGAATTGACCAATCAGCGCTTGCCTTTCCACGCTTGACTGAAGTGATCACGTGAAATTGGGACCACAGAAACAAACTGATCACGTGAAATTGTTGATCACACAAAGTTGGTCAATTTTCATTGGCTAAGATACCAGATCTATTTTTATCTTACCCAGTCCCCTGCATATGCAGCTCTGAGTTGGCTATTTATCTCCGTCAACTAACTTTAACCTCGGGTTCGAGGCTGTTCCAAAGATGCGCACCACGATATGAGAATGATTTCTGCCCATTAGTCGTTTTCAAAAGAGGGACGCGTAAGTCAGTCTCGGAGTTTCTTAACTTGATAGTGTCCCGTGAAGAGTTTTTTGACAAAATAGTTGAGAGATACGTAGGTGCAAGACCATTTAGGGATTTGTAAACGATCGTCGCTGTCTCTCGTTTGATAATTTCAGCTATATTTAGCCACTTTAGCTTTTGTATCAGGGCATCAGCAGGTGCATCATAGCTGCTATTTGTCACAATTCTGGCAGCGCGATTTTGTAACTTTTGCAGTGTAAGTTGCCTGGATTCCCCGCAGCTCCCCCACACAGAGCAACAGTAGCGGAAATGCGATTCTACCATACCTCTATAGATTTGGCTAAGAGTTTCCTGGGGTAGCAATTTCGTAGCATACTTTAAAAATCCTAAAGCACGAGAAACCTTAGCACGCAAGAATCTAGTGTGCTCATCCCAAACAAGATGCTAGTCTAGTTGAACTCCCAAGTATTTAGTTTTCTCGACAATTTCAACTTGTGAGTCACCAATAGCGAAGGAAGGGGACTGTATTTGTTTGTCGGAGATCTTTTAAAGGTTTGGTTACAACCATAGCTTGAGTCTTAAGCACATTTAAAGACAGTTTATTTCCTTGAAACCATTGCTTCAGGCAGTTCAAGTCTCTAGTTAGGTTTTCCTTGAGATCATCGATGTTTTTGAAAGAATATGATATGGTGGTATCATCTGCATACATGGTAACTTGACTATTTTGCAGAGAAAATGGTAAATCATTTATATAGATCAAAAACAGAAGAGGACCGAGACAAGACCCTTGTGGCACTCCACAACTGAAATCGTCTAGCTTTGAGGATACTCCATTAACTTTGCAGAATTGCATTCTACTATTCAGATAGGATGCAAACCAGGTATCTTCAAGACCTGAGATACCATACCATACTTTGTCAGTTTTTTAAGTAGAATCTCATGATTAACGGTGTCAAAAGCCTTTTTGAGATCAATGAATGCCATCCCTGTATACCGACCCCTATCCATATTAAGATACCAGTCATTGGTCCAGTTAAGCAGGCAAGTGACAACAGAGTGCAGTGATCTAAACCCAAACTGTTTTGAAAAAAGAAGCTTGTTTTTGTCAAGGTATTCATAAAGTTGGTTGTAAATCAACTTTTCGACCACCCTGGACAGAAACGGAAGCACTGAAATGGGTCTATAATTAGATCGATCATTAGATTGGCCACTTTTAAAAATAGGGGCCTCTCTTGCAATTTTCCAACTATCCGGGAATACACCAGTTGCGATCGAAGGATTAAAAATGTCACAAAGTGATTCAGCGATAACGGGTAGGCCTATATTCAAAAACTGGTTAGCAATACCATCAGCGCCAGATCCCTTGGACGTTTCAAATTTGCCGAAAACCCTCTCTAACTGAGACGCATTAATGGCCTCAAATTCAAAGCGTAGATTTTGTGGGTTTACCGAGTACTGATTGTCCAGAAACGGATTTGGTGTTTCAGGTATCAGGTATCAGGTTTCTGGAAGTTGAAAACATTTAGATCGAGAGCGAAGGATTTGATCCCCCCAGGCAGGGGTGGATTGCTTTAATTTACTGAACTCTTTAAAAGGCCCATCTCTTAAAACCGCTGACCCATCTCTTAAAACCGCTAAAATGTCTATGGGACCCTCTTTCTGGGAACTAAACGGCATACCGGAATAAGAGGACCCAGGACCCACATGAGGACCAGGACCAGGACCCGGAAGAGGACCCGAGGGAGGACCCTAGTGAGGACCCGGAAGAGGACCCGAGGGAGGACCCGGAACAGGACCCTAGGGAGGACCCGGAAGAGAACACTCTAGAGGCCATGGATTGAAAGTGCTAAGACTTCTTTGTAATTGTGTAACTTTCACAGGTAGCGTTTTGACATTGTACATTATATTGACAAATGTTTATATATTGTTTTGGGTGCGAATTCTGTTGATACTTGTCTTAAGATTCTAATAGGTACTTTGGAAGCATTAAAAATAACAGTTACAGCATTAGAAATTTAAGGAACTCATAAGGATCTTTAGGTTGCAAAAATATCCCAAATTTAAGAAACTCATACATTGGTTGGAAAGCGCAGCTTTAGTCCCAGGGGGGGTACTCATATACATTTAGGATAGGGATGCTCAGGTTACTTTTTTAGGTCTAAAATTTGGGCAAAAGTTTTTTTTTTTGGGTGAGTCCATTGTACTGTTACTTTTTTAGGTTCATGAAATTCTGGATTATTTTTTTGGGTCTCATATATGAGAACAGTTTACAAAATATATAAAATCATGATTTACAAACGATTTGTTACTTTTTTGGGTATGTAGGGTAANTTGACTTTTTGGTTGTTGTAATATGATATATTAAGGTGGTAGAATCCAACGTCTCCCTAGTCCCTTTTTTGATCAGCTGCTGAAAACCAAATAGGTCATAAAGTTCCAGAATACGCATCGAATGGGTTGGAACATTTCTGTTCAAGCTATCCCCGTCCGAGTAATTAGGCAGGATATCACAGTTAGTATCCCCTAAGAGGATAATTTCTTTGTTCTCTCTATCGAGAACTTGCATGCTCTCCTCTAGCTGACGAAAAATATCAGCACACTCATTAGGGGGACGATACCAAGCAAAAACAAGGCAAGGGGCAGCTCGAACAGGTTTGACTTCCAAGCATAAAGCCTCTAAGGACAATTCTGGTAGGTCTTCGCGAATAGAGCATTTATCAACAATAGACTCTTTAATATATAGAGCAACTCCGCCACCGGTACGGTTACGATCACATCTTTTAATGGAATAGCCATCAATACTCACTAGAGCATCATCGATGTTTCCATCAAGTTTTGTTTCGTTAATGGCCAAAATATGTATCCCAAGATCCTTTATAAGAGTACGGATCTCGTCAATATGAAGCAAGAGGCTATTCACATTCAAAGATGCAATCGCCATTCCCTTCCTATGTCCAAGAAAATGCTATTGTCAGAAAGACTGTGCGACTGAGCCGACGGGGAAGCCACCTGCGCGGAGGTCAAGTCAAGCATGCATCCTCTTTATAATTGTCATAATCAGAAGGACCATTAAGTCAGAAATTTAAATCACGAAATAGGTTATCCTCAAAATAGAATCACCTACCTTATTAAGGTGGACCTGACTAGCATTTAGATGCTTAGATGCATCGATATTACCGTGTTCTAAAAAGGCATAGTAATCCGACATAGCTTGAGGAGGATCTGCTGTAGGCCTGTTTTTGCAGGTTTTTTGCAGATCTGTGATCTGTGTATCTTGATTAGTTTCTGCTGAGTCTAATAATATACACAATCAAAAGTAAGACTTGAATCAAGTCTTACTTTTCATTGTGTATAGCCTGGTATAAAATTTGCAAAAATTCTGTACATTCTTTTTCATGGTGATTAAAGGGCTCAATATGCAACACATGAATGTGTCAGCTTATGCTGAATGATTTTTAGGGATAGTCTCAAAAGAATCCGCAGAGTTAGAGGAGTTTCTATGGCTGATTTCATTCCGGAGATTTAAAAATGAAAATCTCTTCCGTTTTGCGTAGAAAACTCTGGCATAAGTGCTGGCAATTTGCCGCTTTGGATTATCGGTGGAAGAAATGCGACCGAAAAAAGTTTGCTTTTATTGAGCTTAAACTAAAAAACTGAAATTGATTCCTGCACGTGGTGATAGGCTCGAAGTCTGACAATGATAACCTTAGATTTCCGAATATGACAGAATCTGACAGACCGCCGACATTTCTATTGCGCCTGCATGGCGTATTAGATTGTTGGCAGGAAATATCAGGATCTGGAGGTTGGTCGTTCGCTCCCCGGCAGGACGTTGCTTTTCTAATGATGCTAGCCCACTCGTGTTATTGCTACAACAAATTAATTAATTTTTATTTAAATCAATGAAAAGGGCGTTGGTCGCATTTATAGCCAAAATAAAGCGCGTGGTCTAGGAAACATTTCTGGGGCTTCGCCCCGGACCCCGTCCTATTCCCACCCAATACAAAGTCCTGGTGGCGCCACTGCCCATACAACGATTCCATACGGTAAATAAAGATTAATACAAGGACACCAGAACACTAGTAGGTAGAAGATGCCTTATTTTGAAGAATATACCAGAAGTTCATGCTAACTTCTTTGACAGTTCACTTAACCCCATTTTGGTTGGGGGGGGCAAATTTGCCCCCTAGTAGATTTTTTCTGATAACTCCGCGAGGTTAAAAATTACAACAACGAAATTCTTTGACTGTTAGCAACTACCTATTGTGCAAGTACTCATAAAGTTTCCTTGAAATATTTTGACGAATGAGGGGGAGGAGAGTAATTTTCCGGGACTGACCCTGTCAAAATCGCAAATTCTCAAATCTCAATTCTCGCGAAAAAAGTACCCTGGGTACCACACTCTCAAAAAAAAATGAGACTCTCATGGAGACTCTCATATTTTGAGAGTCTGGTACCCAGGGTAGAAAAAAAGTAGTAAAATCGCAATATTTTGCAAATTTCTTTTGCAGAGTAGTGTTATTTGATGTATTCTATCATAATTTTCATGCTTGGGTGGAAATTGTGTTCTAAATTTGATTTTATCTCATATTTCCTGATTTTGACTGATTTTGCCGCTTTTCTAGACCACACAAAGGAAAATGCTGACATGAGCAATATATGTGACAAATTTTAGGTTACTTTTTATATTTGTGAAAAGTACATGCCCGGGGCTATTAGCAGACCAAATCTGGTTGGGGTTATTTTGCCCCCCCCCCTCTACCAAAATAGGGTAGTTCAGATAGCCAAACCACTATAGGGTTAAGTGATACTTCCAATTGAGGTTTTCGTCTAAGAGAAGACCAAAAAACTTAACATATTTAGCCTGGTGATTAACATTTTCCTTACCAATCTTAATGTTGACAGTTTTATCTAAAAGATTTTGAGGAGAATGAAAAATAATGAAGTTTATTTTGTCTATATTTAATGCAAGTTTATTAGCATTGAACTATTTAATTTCTTTGTTTACCACTTGTTCTAGTTTGTTTAGATTGTCAGATTCAAAGTACATGTTTGTGTCATCAGCAAAAAGAGAAAAAGATCACTTGCTAGACAGGCGCGGTCTGGCCCGGGTGGCAAAGTGGCGATTGCCACCCGGGCCCTCCGTTCTGTAATGTGGAGAAAAACATTACGGGCCCTTTTCGCAAAACAGGAGAAAGAAATTTGAATTGCTTGAAGAATCCTTCCAAAGTGAATGAATGACTATTTCGGAACTTTTAGGGGAATCTACGCAATAGTACTTAAACAATTTCAGCTCGCTTCGCTCGCACTCATTGCCGACAATCTAACACAGATTAGATTTTGCCACCAAATTTCCAAATTTCCTTTTGTTCAGCTATCGGAATCATAGACCTGATATATACAGCGTGTTTCTTAACTTGGTAAAAATTTTATTATGCAGTTGATTGGTTTCCTCAAAATTTCTGTATGTTCTTCTAAAATCTCGTTCTCTCTCTATATTAACAGTTGCTGAAAAAGAACAACTGAATTCATTTGTATGCGATCTAAAGATAAATCCTCTCCTCAAAAACTAACTTTTGTCATTTTCATCGATTAATTAATCACCAACATTTTATTTTCCAACAAACGTAAAGCTTCCGAGACCCCTAAAAGGTGTAAAACCAACTAAACTCTTTTTCAAAAGTTCAGGCACTTGGGCTTGGCCTATAATTTGTCCTTGCTAGCTATTATGAAGCCAGCCTTAGATCACAAATTAGACATCAATCGAAAGATCTTGAAGAGTGAAGTTTGAATTTGAAGAGGAATTTGAAGTTTGAGCTCAGTAAAAATGGGCTTTGTCTCTTGTGAATTATTCTCGTACCTTTTATGTTTCAATTTGCAGAGGCATCAATTTTATGTCTTCTGAATACCTATTGCCTCCTGATTTCAAACCTGAAGACACTTGAGCAAATTTGTTAAAAAGGTACCAGGCTCCATTGTGTACCAGAGATCACCAATAATCGGATTTTAAAGTTAAAATCTTGACAGCGAATATTGCTAGATTTTTCTGAGAAATTCCCTGCCTAACCTGAATGCTGAATCTTGAAAATAACCCGATATCTTGAAAAACTTTTCCGTTACTCTTGAGAGTTCGAGATAGCCGATGTCAGCAGTTGATTATTGTTGAATAAATTGTTTTCATTGCTAAAGAAGCTACTGTCAATCAAATGATTGTGGCACTTGTCTTCTTCAATATAGGGAACCTTTTAAAAAAGAAGAGTATTTTTCGACCATCTTAAGTTTTTATCCCTCGCTATCTAAAAAATATTCCCCGGTAGTGAGCTTAGGGACCCTCGTCTTGCTTGCTTTTGTGCTCAAACACAGCATGGTGACCATACCATTGGATTGGAGTGGCCCTGCCACCAGTGGCGTGGCCACGGGGAGAGATGGGGGCATTTGCCCCCCCCACTTCTGTCAAAAGATGGTCCTCGAGATTCGTTCATAAACGAAGGGAAAGTAGCTGGGTATAGGTAGTGTAGGGTAAGAATTTCCAACAAATGCTGGAAAGTGGCTAGGAGAGTCATTCTAAGCCAAAGAAAAGGTTTGCATCTTACAAATTTTCCCAGACGTACTATCACAGAATTTTCAAGGCTTCCATTTCGGAGTCAAGCAAACATTGGATTGTGAGAAACGTTCTAAGACAAAGTATAAGGTATTTGCGCGAAAATTTTCCCAATGATGGTGATTCTTAGAAAACTGTTACAAAATTGTCAAAGTTTCCAATTGATAAAGATGGGATGGAGATAGGGATTCTAAGCCAAAGAAAATGATGTTCAATCAAAAATTTCCTGGGGATGCTAACTTTTAAACAAATTTCACAAATGCTCAAAAATTATATATTAACCCTATTCTAACCGGGTAAATTTTTTTCGATTTTCTACCGGGGGGGGGGGCGTTTTTCGCCCCCCCTAATTATCTCCGAAACTATAACAGCTATGATAATGAGACTTGCACTGTATCATAATTGAGCAAAGGAGAATCCAAAAATAGCACTAATTAGTTTGTAGTCACGTGATTGGTTGCTAGGCAACCAAAAACAATGCAAATTTTCACGAAATCGAGCAATTAGCATAAAAAGGTCTATTTTTACTAAATAACTAGGTAAAATCCCCATAAACCTATCCAAATACCTGCTTGATATCCTTAGTTTGCAGTTTTATGTAGTTATATATCAATATTTTTGGTTTCTAATTAATTAACTAGTTAATTATGGACAATAAGATTCAATGCAAAATTGTAAGCCCAAACATGATGCTTAAACACCATCAATTTCGCATTTACTTGGTGAAATCAGACGTCTTCGTCAATATTTGAAATCATTCCATGATTTGTCATGCAAAAATTACTAATTAATTAGAAATATGACGTCATAAAGATCGATGACGTCATACAAATTAAAAATTGCTGATGTCAGCAAATATAAATAAATTATATATCAAATGAAAGTACTCATCGAGACGAATCGAATGGTATATATATTTATGAGATTAGAGAACAATTAAAGAAATTAGAGCCATTTTAGTGATTTTCTTTGTGACCTGTCTCCAAATAAGGGCATCTGGTGGTCACGTGGTTAAACAATAGGCATTGAAATTTTAATTTTTTAGTTGCCAATTAAATTTTAATAAAAGTCAAGAAGTTTCAGCGTTATAGCAGTCATCGTTTAAGAGCTATTGAAATAAGTTTGGTAGGGGGGGCGAAAAACGCCCCCCCCGGTTAGAATAGGGTTATCAGCAAACATGGGATCGAGAGAAGCGTTCTAAGCCAAAGTAGAGGGTGTGTCCTCAAAAAATTTTCCCTGGGGCTTCGCCCCCAGACCCCCTCATTTCATCACCCCCCAGTTAATTTGTTCTGGCCATGCCGCTGGCTGCCACACCCGTGGCCACACCCTGAACCGGGCCCTTTGTAATTGCTAGCCACCCTGCAGTTTTTGTGCCAGACCGCCCCTGTTGCTAGATGAGTTTGGAAGATCATTTATGTAGACGAGGAAGAGAATTGGACCAAGGACAGAGCCCTGGGAAGCACCACAAGTAACATTATGATGACTCGAGTTGTGACAATTTATTGATACATACTGACTTCTGTTACTAAGATAGGACCTAAACCATGCTAGCTAGAGCAGTACCTCTTGTACCATAATGTTCAATTTTATTGAGGAGAATCTGGTGATTGACTGTATCAAAGCTTGTTGTAGATCAATAAAAATTCCACACCCAAGATGTTCATTATCTAGAGTATTTTTGATAGATTCCGTTAGACTAATCAAAGCATGATTTATTAAATGAGAAGCTCGAAAACCAAACTGAATTGTTAATATTGTCTAACAAACAATCATGCTAATTGTTAGTTTTGTTTCATCAAATCGACCATGGAGATTCAGAATTCATCCGGTACCTTTTTTTAATATTCCCTGTCTAAATTTTCTTATAAAAAACAACGTAAATGATGCTATATTACGCAAAGCTTGAGAAGGATTGCGGAGGCGCTTTCACGAAGATAGATGGTTGCAAAATGGAGACAGACTATGAACGAGTGTTATGCGTCAAACCAGAGTGTTTTGTGTATCAAATTCCACCCAGAGCAACTAGCAGAGGATATAGGTAATATCTTAAAGATTTCTTTTTCTAGGACAGACTTTTAAGTCTATCACTGCTTCGAAGTAGTGAGAATTAAGGCGGAACCTGGAGTATGGGAGGCCTAGCAACGCAATTGAGTCATCCTGGACCTGAGTCCTCTCTCCTAAACCGAATTTTCGATTTCCTCCGAAACCAAGCGAAAATGAGATGTAGAAATAGTTTCAGACATGGAGAACATGTCAAATTAAAGGTGCTATCCTAGTATCTCACCTTTAAGAGTGCCAGATCAAATGCCAACCAAACTAAAGAATACAGATAAATATTTTTGATGATGATGATGCAGCTTCTGTAAAATGCAGGCCTGCAAGTCACATAAAATGCAGGCCTGCAGGTCCCATAAAAGGCAGGTCTGCGGGTCTATTTGAATGCAGGTCCCGTGGTCATATACGACTGGTCATTGTATGGGACGAGGAGCCGTTTGTACAGAACAAAGTGGCAATCATCAGTTTCCATGAGTTTTCCTGCTGTGACGTCTAATCTGGACTTGCCCAAGTCTCACTTTCTTTCTTCCCCTCTCCTTTAGCCTGGATGCAGACTTTGTTGGTCACTGGGGAGGAGGGGAAAGAAAGGAACTACAAAGTCTGCGCAACACCGTGCATTTTCTTGTTTTTCATCACATGACCATGACATCATCTTTGTCACAAGATTGTGCAATTTTGAGTTCGAATCGCAAAGAAATTTCGAAACAAAGTGGTGGCTTGTGCGATCTGTATCAAAGAATTAAATGTCAAGAGTGATAGGAATCTCGTAGATAGTGCTGGCTCCTTTAGTCCAAAGACTGAAATCGAATCTTTGGAGTTCATTAATTTTGCAGAGACACTGTTGTGTAAATATATCTGTCGCCGATGCGTAGATTTGTTGAAGAAGCGAAGAAAGTTACGCTGCATTTAGGCCGATGGAATCACAGGGGGAATTTGACTTGATCAATCATTAAAGACCCATTGTCAACCAACAAAACTGCACTTGTGTTTACACTACCTTTGCAGAATTTCTG
>REGM01000010.1:44821-96240 GCA_004194415.1 Aurelia aurita | reverse complement strand
CGCGTGATATTTTTTTGTGAAGGATAACACTATAAATGACGTAAGTACTTAAGCGATTGACTTTTAAACAGTATAATTAACGATATTCATCACTATATTATAGCTTTCGATAAGGTTGCCATATGGCTTTAAAACGTAGTTTAGAATTCGTCATTGTCTACGTATATCGCTTTCTGATGAAATTATTTCTTCGATACGATCTTCGTCCTCTGAAGAGCTGGAGATGGTGATGGTATCTGCATCTTGTTCATAATTGAGTCGCTGTTTCTTTATCGGCTCCTCTTCATCGATGTTTGCAAGGAGTCTTTGCGCTTTTTTGCAGATATATATCCACTGCTTGCTTCAAAATTTTGTTTCGTTCCCTTGCCTGACCAATCTTTATGGCGTGACCCAAAGTTTTGCTCTTTTATTTCAGTATGTAGGGCCAATACAAAAAGTTAACTGAGAAGATTAGGTGGTCACACACAGGAAACAGTTAGAAGTCATGTCACTTTGTTTGTTGTTTTTTCTTGAATTAGGATTAATAGTTTCATTGATTGCGAAAAGGAAACCCAAAGATTACGTAATAGTTTCTTATCTTGACAAAATATCATAGGCAAAAAAAATCAATGAAACGCTGAGGCGCGTGAATTTATAAGAAATTTTAAACCAGGCGAGTGGAGAATCACGCACCTAGAAAAACTTTGGTGCGTGACGAGGCGCACGCGCACGTCTGCGTGCCTCAAATAACAAGGCCTGGGAGTATCCAACCACAATCCAAACAAGGATTAGCAAAGAAAAGAAACAAAGAGATTCTTGCGCATGGCAATAGGCTTCCCGGCTATTGATTTGCTTTGAACTTCACCAGCATAACAAAAGGCTTAGACAAAAGGGGCAGTCTTCAGTCACAAAGAAATCTGGACAGTTACCTGTGTGTGTGGGATTTGGGTAATGACGCAGGATCGTCACAAAGGTCACAAAAAAGAAAATTACAATATGAAATCATCGAAAATACGTGAGTGCCTGCTCTATGAAAAGATTCTCTTGAGGGAGTAACAAATTGCGAAGAATTTTAATGCCAATACAAATATGGATAGTTGCCATGGAAGTGCCATACACAGCCATTCCATAGTGATTCATGTGACCAAATCACACATATAATTAGCTGTCTACTAAAATTGAATTGATTTTTCAAGGATTTTGATACAGTGGTAGAATGTCCTTAAGCCATTCTCTATGCTGACAATCTTTTCCCCAAAAAAACATGCTTACCACTGCAAATTTTTTGGTTTATTTGGTGTGACTCGTGTGACCGTCACATTTGCAAATTTTTGACTTGAGGTTATTAATCTTAATTTTCCTGAGAAAGTTTAACATCTTTTATGACAAAACTTTTTGAGAAGTGGCCAGTGGTCATTAAGCTACCACATGAGCATAAAATTTGATTTAAAATATGGTTGCTTTCAGAAATAACAGAACCAATGCAGCGTTATTTGTGTGACCCAAAAATCTGACTCGCGTGACAAGTGAGAATTACGTAAAGAAAAGTCAGTTTAAATCTTTTGCTGGAAGTGTAGCATTAGAAAGAGAACTTTTTTACAGAACTGTGACCCAAATAGGGTCAATACAAATCTTGTCCTTTTAAGGTTACGGTAAAAGTTTGTAGGCCGAAAAAGCCAATTTTCGGATTTCTTCAAATTTCAAAAGCCCAACTTTTAAGAAACATAAAGATACCGTCTTTGGAAGTAACAGAATTGTTGGAAAAGTAGAAAGAAGGATACTACAACTTCTCATGCAAAGTTTTTCTGTGTGGTTTAAATCCTAATCCTAGCTTTTTGACCNATCCTCAAAGAAACCACAATCAAGGGGGGAATCAAAGTGTCGGCAAAGAGTTCACCGATTGTACAAATATTATCAACAAGCATCAGGTTTGCTTGACTTTTTATAGGCCTGTATACAATCGATCCATTTCATCAATCAACGTGCATCAATCCTTTCCTACTATCGTTGTCGTTGGATGCAGACATTGGTTTTTTCCATTTAAAGTCGTTCGTTCGTATGGAGGTTCTGTGTATCATGCTTTCCCGGGAATCAACATGCTTGTGAATCTTTACCTGAGCGATCGCTCGCGCAAACGAAATCACGCGAGCGTTTGGGCACTCGCGTGCGACTTTTCACACGAAAAGGCCTGTATTAAGCCGGTTGTGTGTTAAAAACAAACATGAAACCACATTATATGTATCGATTCCTTTGTTCAAATTCACAAATTGATTTATAAGTGGTAATTGCTTGACCCGGATTACATTGTGGATTATTTGACCTTGATGTTTACATATGAAGTGGCATCAGTAAAAAGCCTTTTTTTCGGGACTTACAAATCCACTAGGTGCAGGTACGAAAAAGCTATTTTGTACCCAAGGAACCAATTGATGGCTCCACATTTTGCACACTACCAGAGCAGGCTTCAGGCAAGCAAAACATGTCTCAAAATTTTGGTATTATAGCCCAATACAACTGTGAGAAGGAAGAGAAGTTATTTGCAAATTTATGACAGCGTGTATTTTCAAGGGAAGGAAGAATTTAAAGAATCTGAGACACGCTTTGGTAGCTTAGGATGTGCGCTTCCTGTTGATATAAGTTAGATTTTGTTACGTTAAACGCAAGGGTACAAAATAGCTTGTGAAGGAGGTATGCTCTCTTAAGCAATAAAGTTTCCTGGAAAATATCATCTTACAATCTTTGCCAATTATTTTGATATGGTTAGAATCCCTACATTCTTACAGACTCATGTTTTGTGACTCGTGTGACCAAACTTGAGGGTGATTTTTTACAAAAATTACTGAGGTGATCAATTTCAATTTAAGTGTCAGCATGGACTTTTGTATGAAGACCAAACTAAGGTCTAATGATGAAAAAAAAATTAAAGGGTTACGAATGAGAATACTTTTATTATGAAAAATGTGACTCGCGTGACCTTTCGCTGAGGGTGTTTTCAGTGCGGAATTACATAGTTGTTTGTTTCTTGACAAATTTTTTTTTGCTACAATAACATTCTCTGTTATAATATAAAGTTAATAACATAAAAAACAGTACAAAATCCTATCTAATTAAAAAATGAGAGCTATTTTTGTAAAATGGTACAAAGTTTATCAATGATGTCTAACAATAGTAGCAGACTATTGTAGCCATGGCCACGCCCACTGTCGGCCATTTTTGAGAATTTTTTTTATAAATTTGCATAAGCAAGGTATTTTACTATTCAAAAAGCAATTTTTCATCTTTAAATTGCAAAATATTTTTTTTCATCAAGATGTGTCATTTCTATGGAATGGCTGTACAAGGAATTTGTACTTTCAGAGGGGGATCCCCTCACATCCCCTTCCACCATCGTTCGATATTTTTCACACTGTACGCGTTTTTATGTAAGAAGCTGGTTTATAAGAAACTAGTACTAGAGGACGACCAAGAAATTAAGAAACTCCAGTGCTATATTTGAGAAGCGGTAAGAAACTTTTAAAAGCTAAATCCAAGAAAATCATGGGAAAATTGTTGTTGAACCTTTATCCTTGAGTAATATTCACGATAATTTTATATTTTGAGCCCAATACCACTCTTTTTCTTGCTAAACATTGTGCTGTGTGTCAAAAAGCAAATACGTGGTAGTGGTAGAAACTACATTCTAATCCATGGATCCAAAAAAATAAAAAACAAATTAAGAAACTTTCAGTGCTTAAAAGTTGAAATTTTCATCTGAAATTAAGAAACAGATCTGCGTGCGCAGCCCAGGGAAAGGTATTGAGGACGTAAACAGAAAGTGGGCACCAGCCTCACAAACACCCATCAGCCGCTGTAACATGCCTTGCATAAGCAGACCTGCCACTGATCTTGCAGTGGGACCCTCATTTTATGGGACCTGCAGCCCGCATTTTACAGAAGCCGATGATGATGTTTGTTTTAGTGTATGATGATCGCAATGATCATTGACAGGCCACGAAAAGCGTACACTTGGGGCCTTTTACATGAGAAACATAAGTGTACTGGAAGATATGTCCATTCCATTATTTACAGAAAGTTTGGCCAACTTAAGGCGAATTTTTCCCCGAATATGCCCAATTTTTGTAAATTTTTCCAACATGGGGGAGGCTGTTGCCCCCAGCCCTACTACACCTATGATGAGAAACTCATGCCAATCTGAGATTTCAGACGAGCATGAGTTCATTTTGGTGTCTGGTCAATGCCCTGAGACTGTATTACATGAGAACAGGTGAAATGAAACTTGTGCCATCTGAGCTCGTTTTGTCTTTCAGACTGATCTGAGATTTCCCTGCAACCTAAAATTTTCATGTACATAGAATTATTTTCAGATCGGGACGAACTGAAAGTTTTTTTATATGATTTGAATATGCATTTGATTATCAATACACGGTTACGCTAAAGATGGCGGTGAGGAACTTTCTACTAAGATGCATTGCGTTCCAATTACGAATCTTTAACAGTTCTATAGGGATTCAATTTAAGAACGAAGTGCATCTTGGTAAAAAGTTCCTGGCTGCCATCTTTAGCGTATTCGTGTATTCTAGTCGCATTTTGCGTTGTTGATGATTTGTCGTCCCAATGAAAATAGAGCAAAAACACGAGAAAGCATGCGCAATGGGATGTTAAGATAGTCTCTGACTATGGTCTGACATTCCATGTAAACGCAATGCAAAATAGCAGACATCCAAACATTTCCAACTGATTTGAAATTTCAGACTGGTATGAGTTCACATTCTAACCTTGTTTTTATTTGCATAAATGCTCGCGCAGCCATGCATTCGTCCTTCTTTTTGTTTGGTCAGTCACATAAATGAGCAGCAAAGGATTGCAGGAAGCAGATTGCCTTGTTATTTAATTACTATGGTCGATCGAAGCAACAAGAGCAGATTTTGTAACAATAGCGAAACTCGCCTTTGATTGACACGCCATTTCAAAGAGATTAGCGATTGCGGACAAAGGGATTTCAACGGCCGAGTAATCAAGCCAAGGATGTAAACAAAGCAGACCGCAAAAGTTGCCGTGAAACCAACATAGGTAAGAAACTCAGTCCTTGTGCACGTGAAAAGGGGTTTTTAAAAGAAGAAATGAGTATATATCGAAAGAAGAAGGATATATCTAAACTTCTACCGCCTAAATTTCATTTATTCAATTCAGAAGCCCAGCAATAAATCTTTGAATTACACACACAAACGTACGAGATTTGTAATGCTTAATTTTCAGCTTCTGAATTGAATAAATGAAATTTAGGCGGTAGAAGTTTAGATATATCCTTCTTCTTTCGATATATACTCATTTCTTCTTTTAAAAACCCCTTTTCACGTGCACAAGGACTGAGTTTCTTACCTATGTTGGTTTCACGGCAACTTTTGCGGTCTGCTTTGTTTACATCCTTGGCTTGATTACTCGGCCGTTGAAATCCCTTTGTCCGCAATCGCTAATCTCTTTGAAATGGCGTGTCAATCAAAGGCGAGTTTCGCTATTGTTACAAAATCTGCTCTTATGGGCGAAGCATGAAAGACAATTTGCAACTCTGACTGCATTCAATAATTGATTAACTTCAAATGCCCAAAACATGTGGTAATCTCCAGAGGGAGGCCATAAGTAATACATAAATTATACAGTCGTTTACTTGGGATAACACTGTCCCTCGGTTTGTTTGTTCTCAAGTCACTGACTTTGATGTTGTTCTTTGAGGTAAAATGTTCGAAATATCAAGTCTACACCAGTTTTCATTTATCCTTTGATTTTCAGGAATAATGTCATTGTTCGCATTGTTTTCACCTGGATTGAGTTGTTCATTTAGTTCATTGACATCCTCTGGTTCATTATCATTTTCTGGCCTATCATTCCCGCCTCCTTGTACAATACCATGATTTTGTTCCAGAGTGGCAGTTGCATTGTCCAAGTTATTAAATATGTCACAAGTTGCATGATTAGTGTTTAGTATGTTGATATCTTGATCCTGAGTTAGAGTGTCATTAAGGTGAGCAGATCGCTTAGAGATGTACTTCAGTTGGTTTACATGCACAACTTGACTTAATTTGTTTTCGGTGTTGATTAATTGACAGTTAACTTCACCCACTAATCGAACAATTGTCCATGGCCCAGACCATTTAGGTTGCCAGCAACGTAAGATGCCTTTCTTTGGTGTAGGTTTCCGTAGCATCACGGTGTCATGAACCTTGTAGTAATGTTTCTTGGCGGTACTTGTCTTACTGAGTTTTCATGTTTTTGCGAGTTTCTGAGAGTGTTCTATTGGCACTATCGAAAGACTGTTTAAGGCTGTTTCCAAGATCTGTAGCAAAATGTTGGGCTTGCTTGATATTATGTGCGGTGGTCGGTTGTAGGACTTTCGCAGGTGAAGTTGTGGTCAACAGTTGCGTTGGAAGGGACAGTTTGTCACCCACTACCAGTTCTGCTGGTGATACCTTTGTACTACTGCTGATGTTGGATCTGATAGGATAAACAGCTGCTTGGAGATGCAAGTCCCAGTTTCTTCCAAAATGATCTACCTGTTTCTGAATACAACTCTTCACTTGTTTGACCATTGCTTCAGAAAAACCATCCCCTTGCAGGTGTAGGCGAGAAGACTTTGACTTTCCAATCCCCAATAACGTGGAGATTTCCTTGATTACACAGCCATGAACATTGGGAGCACCATCACTGTATTTCCATATTTCATATATTTAGCTCAGGTGGAGGGTAGCCCTTCAGCACAAGTGCTGGTTTTCAAGGGCCCTCCCAGGGAGCAGACGTTTCATTACTCCGTAGCGATAACCGTGCAGACGTTTCATTAATCCGTAGCGACAAATCCATTGATCATAAATTGCACGAGCAATTGTTGGTGCTTCAATGTCGTTAATGGTATGACTTCAGGCCATTTAGAGAAATGGTCCACAATGATTAATGCATACTTATTTCCACTGGGAGCTTCCCGGAGGAAAGGGCCCGTGAGATTATAACAAACAAGTTCAAAACGTTCAGTAGATTGTATGGATTTTAGTGGTTTCTTGTGATATTCCTTTTGTGGAGGTTTGTAAGCAGCACAGGATGTACAACTTTGCACCCAGTTCACAACATCATCATGTGTATGTGGCAAAAAATACAACTCTGATAAGCGATTCCATGTGCGATCGACGGCAAAATGTCCTGCAGAAGGATGATCATGGCAGTGCTTGAATACTTTTGTATGAAGAGCTGTAGGAATAACAAGACGGCCTTTCCATAACAGCATTCCATCAGAAGAGAGGGATAACTTGTTGCAAAGTTTCTTCAAAGGGCCTAGCCTGGGCGGCCAACATCAAAGGACTTTTTTACAGTTGAGAGATATTCTTTGGCTGCGCAGATGCTAGGGTTGTTGGCTTGTAGATTAATCACTTCTTCGTTAGTAAATTCAGGTGTCAATTCAGAGATCAAATTGACACTATGTAATCGGCTGAGACAATCACTCATGCCGTTGTTCTTAGAGGGTATGTGATGAATCTTATACAGGGTGTCCCAAAAAAATTGTGCCCCGTTTACCTGAAGATTGTGACGAAATGGAAAAAGATTCTTGCTAAATTTTTGGATGATCTTGCTCTTCAGATGTTCAATTAAAGTTTGCTACTATTCCCGTAAAAATCCGTTGAAAAATGATGGAGCTATGATCTTCAGAAGACCAAATTTGTCTGATGACTAAAACCAGCGGTCGGCCATTTTGTTTTACTATTTTGCAGCGATAAACAGCTTCATGGATGGACTTGCTACAAGTCTCCCTCGCGACAGACTTGTAGCAAGTCCACTTCATGGATGGTAGCAAATTTTATTTGAACATCTGAAGAGCAACATCATCCACAGGTTTGGCGAGGATCTTTTTCCGTTTCGTCACAATCAGCAGGCAAATGGGGGATAATTTTTTTGGGACACCCTGTAGTCAAACTTGGAGAGTTCTAACGCCCAATTAAGTAGTTTGCGACTTTTCGGCTCTCGCTTTGACTGTTTAAACGTATTGATCCGATTGTCAGTTCGCAGTAAGAATTGTTTTTCAAGGAGGTAATGTCTGAATTTCTAGGTACCAAATATGATAGCACGAGCCTCCTTTTCAACTATATTCCAATTCACTTCGACTAGCATACGCAACGATGTGTTCACCAGCGCCATTGCTAAGAACTTTTAAACATGCGCCTTCCCCTTTATCACATGCATCAGTCTCAAGATTGAAAACATTACTGCTTTCGGAAGCACGTAAAACTGGAGCTGAAGTGAGCATACTCTTTATTCCGTCAAATGCAGCTTGACATTGAGGTTCTGTCCTTGGCCCCTTTCTTTTCTTAATTTTTATTAATGATCTACCTACTGTAATTCATCATCTATACTCTCCTTCTACTTATTTGCGGATGATACAAATATCTACTTTGAAGCTGAAAATCTTGATATGCTGCAATGAAAAGTAAATAGGGAGTTAAAAAAAGATTAAAAAATAACTTGATGTAAACAAGTTGTCACTAAACATTGATGAAACTAATTTCATAATATTTAAGTATAATTTCATAATTTCATAATATTAAACCAGTTAGACAGGCAAGGTATGTAAAATTTCTTTGCGTTCTTTTGGACGAAAATCTTAGTTGGAAATGCCATTTATCTGAACTTTCAAAAAAATTGGCTATAACATGTGATACATTTTTCAAAATAAGATACTTTCTTCCTGTGGATGTTTTGATCGGTCTATACAATTCATTCTTTTCTTCCTTTCTCCAGTACGGTTAGTAGTTTGGGGACTTACATATGATGTCTATATTAAGCCTATATATTTGTTGCAAAAAAGAGTGGAAAAGCTATTGCATTTGAACATTTCACTGCAACCTCCACTCCTATCTTTTCTGACTTGACGATTTTGAAGCTTCAAGATCTTTTTCAATTAAGATTGCTTTGCTTTGTTTATGATTGTATCAATAAGTACTCACCTAATTGCTTCCATAACTTTTTTGAATCCGTGACAAATGTTCATCAGTATGGTACACGGTGCTAAAGCTTGGAACAATATTTCAGTTGATATAGAAAGATCGTCGTCTGCTTTCAGTTTTCGTCAAAAGCTTAAAACCTTTCTATTTATGAAGAACTATCAAAATTGATTCTAAATTGAAAAATATTGTTTCTGGTCTCTCAAATAAATAATTAAATAATATTAAAAACCATCTCAGGAAAGGGGGTGCTCTCTCCTCGATTGGTTTATCTATTCAGAGAGCTCCTCCTAGAGAAATTCCCCTGCATGCAACGTCTTACATCATTGTTATCTATTGTATATTATTATAAGTATGTTTATGAAATTTGTAGTCATTGTATGTAATTAGTATTTTAGTAAGATATTGTATGTAGAGGAATTTTAAAATATGAAACTGAACTGAACTGAACTGAACTGAATGACGTTAGAAAAAAATGTCTTTGGTAGAGATACGCAAAAGATCATGCATTCATATATCGACCTACGATCAGATGCCACTTTGCCACAGATAGCTGGATATTGACTTCAAACGATAAATTTATTTACGGAATTGTGGACCAGCTGATTCTGGAGATGGAACATCTGGACAAATTCGTTGTGTATGAAGTCACAATTGTTTCTAAGGAAGAATAGATGAACGGTCCAAGAGGCCACTGATGACAATATAGACAGCAATTGTCGCATTTTTGAAGATAAATACGAGTTGGACGAATTCCTAGGCATGGAATAATTAATCTAACGCTGAAAAATAAGCCAGAAATTCACTAAGGTGGAATTTCCCATTCTTATTGTTTCTAGTCATGTGACTCAAATATCACGTGACCGGAAGTCACAATAATCTACTTTTATTTTCGAAAAGTTAAATTTAGCATATTTCCGTCGTCCTTTGTCCATTGTTAGGCAATAAAATTAAACAGAGCCTTGCAATGAGGCGATTTTATGCGTTTTTACGAAAACGAGGCTTTTTCACGAAACAGTGGCTGAAGGCCCCGGATATTCGCCGTATAACATCGATTTTCGTAATCAGCGCCCCAAAATTGACCATAACCACTCATTCATATAAATTCCATCTTTTTCTTACCAGACTCGCCTTCTCCTCCTGGACTATTTGTGAGAACTTAAACTTATTAAACATTTGCATGCCAAGAAAGCTTTTCCTTCGCACGGCATAAACAGTGTCCCGTTCTCCCCGAGGGGCAATTCATTCCATAAGAATCTCATTCGCTTTTCGCAAAAATCCTTTTGTTTCCAAGAAAAGTCCCTGAAATCATTACTGTATGTTTTCAAAAATCTCATGCGCTGTTTTGAAAGGTTGATACACCCATTGTTCCTTCCCAGTTTATAATGCAGTTATACCGGGTGAGCCAGAAAAAAGTTCCCACTTTTGAAAATTCATAGCACCAAGGGTACTTAATGGATTGGAATGAGTCGAATTCTGATTGATAGGCGAGAGGTTGAAGTATTTTTGCAACTTTTCTCACGTTTTTATGAGCACTGGAAATATTATTTAATTCGACGTTACTAAAATTTCTTGGTTGCGAAATGCCAGAAAAGGGCCTAAAACACTTGATTAAATCATTAAGAAACTCCTCGCACAGAACAATAAAAGAAAGTACATTTTTTCACGGGCGAGAGATATCCTCTGCACATTTATTGCCATGGTATTAAAAAACTTCAATATTTGTTTGAAAATCTATGTCCTATAATTCCTGAAAGTGGGGAAATGCCTTTGCGTATTGTTCTGTGTGAGGAGACTGCTTACACTGATCAAATATTTTAGGCCCTATATCAGGAATTTTGCAACCAAGAAATTTCGTAAAGTCGAATTTGCCTATGTTGTCAGTGGTTAACGTGAGAAAAATCACAAAATACTATTGAGTAAAGAATTTGAATCATTCAGATCCACGAAATACTCTAGGTGCTATGAATTTTCGAAAGTGGGAACTTTTTTATGGATCATTTTCTTCCAAAAATCAATATTTCAACTGCGAGACAAGTGTCCTAGACAATTTTGCTTTTCTGTTTCACGCGTGTATACAGTATCCGAATGCTTGTCCTAAATCCAAATCAGCACACGCAAGAAGTCACAGACACTACTGCTCAATCATAAACGAACTGCCAGCATTAAAAATACGGTAGTTCTTGGTATTTTCCCTGTAAAGTTGCTAACTATAAAGTGTGATTGAGACCAAAACTAAATCGTAAAACGAAATCACATTTTGAAATTAAATCCGACAAAATGAAATCCTAATTCGAAATGGGAATGTGACGAAATTCAATCCGAAATGAATTTGCAGACGAAATGAAAATGAAAATACGAAATGCAATCCGAAATGAATTTGCAGACGAAATCAAAATGAAAATACGAAATTCAATCCGCAATGAATTTGCAGACGAAATCAAAATGAAAATACGAAATTCAATCCGCAATGAATTTGCAGACGAAATCAAAATGAAAATACGAAATGCAATCCGCAATGAATTTGCAGACGAAATCAAAATGAAAATACGAAATTCAATCCGAAATGAATTTGCAGACGAAATCAAAATGAAAATACGAAATTCAATCCGCAATGAATTTGCAGACGAAATCAAAATGAAAATACGAAATTCAATCCGAAATGAATTTGCAGACGAAATCAAAATGAAAATACGAAATTCAATCCGAAATGAATTTGCAGACGAAATCAAAATGAAAATACGAAATTCAATCCGAAATGAATTTGCAGACGAAATCAAAATGAAAATACGAAATTCAATCCGAAATGAATTTGCAGACGAAATGAAAATGAAAATACGAAATGCACTCCGCAATGAATTTGCAGACGAAATGAAAATGAAATTAACTCCGGCGGCACACACAGAATTTGGAGAGAGAAAAAACGCAGTGGGTTGGCGATCTTATGGGGTCGTATAATTGTATCGTCTAACTAAACGAGCAACATGATATACTGATCACCGCTCTGCAGGGGAATGCCCCCTGGGAGGTAAATCACCAATTAGGCCTGCTATATTTTGCGTTCTAGATATTGTTAGTAACTGTTCATTGTTCTGCCATCCTGCAAGGAGGGAGTAAATCAGCAAAGTGCAATGCTGCCGTCCCCCCTTGGGGAGGTCAGTCCTATCTACCGTCCTGCAAGAAGGGAGTAGGTCCGCAAAATGCGAATGCTGCCACCCCCCTTGGGGAGTAGGTAGTCCTTAATATTTACGATAATGTCAAACCCTAAGGCCACCCAGAACGGGGGTGGCCCTTACCGCCAAAATAGCGCCAAAATACAGACCCCACTGATCGAACCCACGTGATGCCGGGATGCCACCTTGCCAAACTACGGTACTACAATCTAATGCCGAAACATGTCCTGACACTGCGGATGGTATTTTCACGGTATGATTCGTAACGGTTGCTAGACCTGCGTGTATGTCCTTCTTGAGGAATCTGCAATTGTGAATGCAAAGCTGCTGGTTCCCTATACGAAAGTTCCCTTCTGGTTACATTGGTGATAATGCTGCTTCTACTTGAGGTGCCAGCTGGTGCAACTTTCTGATCTGTAAACAAGAAAGATAATACGCCAGCACATTGTTGGTACTTGCTATGTGAGTGACAATGACCAAAAGTTTATGCTTTGCTGTTATGAAGAACGCCCCTAAGAAGGCGTTTTAAGTCTGGATGTGTAGGTATACCTGCAGACAAAAATTTATAACTGCCTGGTTGTCCCAATGGGATAGCTTTGCACGTTTTTTGTTGGTGTTGTTTGTTTTTGGCAGTCCCCAACTAAAACTTAGGGAGGTCTGTTAATTGTTTGTTTGTTTGTTTGTTTGGAAGTTGGAAATTGATTTTTCCTGAGATTATCAAGATTCCTTTTGGCCGTACCGGTTTTGTGGTGTTTTTGATGTTTTGTACCGGCTCTGGGTCAAGACAGAATTAAAGATATCCCATTCAACTTGAAGTTGCAGACGCGCTGTGAACAATGGATAGTGAAAGAAACAATGCGGTGTCTGAGTGTTTTCTTTGTATTGTCTATAGACAAGCCTTTTAGCGTTGCACATTCCCTTTAACAAATTTGCGTTTGCAGTTGTAGGGAAAAACCGGTGACTACTCTGCAGGGAAATGCTCCCTGGGAGTTATAATCATCAACTATTTACGTTGCTGTTTTGAGGCATCTATTTTGCAGTCTGGATCTGGACGGTGACGCGCTGTTTTTGTTTGTTTGTTTTTTGTTTGCTCTCCTGCAAAGGGGAGTAGGTCAGGAAAGTTTAATTCTGCCATTCCCCCTTGGGGTGTGGGTACCGTAGTCCTATTCCTGCTACTAGAAAACATCCAAACAATGGGTGCAGCGCGAGATAACATAATGTGACTGCATTACCGGGTGGGTATATCTACCACCCTAGAAAAGTGGTTAACTGAGGCGCAAGGGCAGGCGCACATCAAGAAAGAAACCGTCGCAGGCGGAGGAGCCTAGCAAGTGCAAGTGATGTGGGTAAACTGTGTGATTTTGAATGACCTTTTGATGTGTAGACTTGCCCCAAGTCTATTTCGTCAACTCAGTCAAAACGTTAAAGAAAAATAAACGAAGGTGGGAAAGGGAAAAGCGAAGTCTATTTGATGTGCAGCCTTGCTAATGAGGAATTTTGGCAAAGCCGCGCGACCAATACAGGACACTTTCAGGCTTTTCAAACTGAACAATGTCCTCAGAGTCAGGAGTTCAATTGTTCACTGAAGCACCTCTGCTCTGGACGAAGAAGGATTGGTTATGATACAGAAACTTGTGTGGTATTTTGTTGTTGTATCTTTGTTTTGTTTTTTGGGTACTGCAACCACAGGTGAAGTCCTGAAGTTTAAAAGAGGTGGCTTAGAAAAAAATAATAATGGCCTGCGCTTCGCTTGGGTTTGGGTTGTGGAAAGAAATTATTATTTTTTATTTTTTTTCTAATCAGAGCTGGGTCAGCTAAAGCTAATTCCTGCATAATATTCTTAGACCCTGCAAACCCTGCAAACGATTCTGTCTGTGTGCTTGTCTTGACAATTTTTTGCAGACCCAATTGTGGTTACCAAACGATCTCAGGTCACCACAGAAGATAGTGTATGCGCAGCATCGAACGAAAGAGATTAACACCTAATCAAAATAGCCTCACATGCACCGATAATTGCTTCGACTAAAGGGTACGCAACAATCAATTTGTAACACAAATATCACTATTTATGGAGTTTTATGACTTCAGGACTTTAGGGGAGTCTGACATGAAGTCATTGCCTTCACAAGTTGCTATTGACCCCGGTCGTAAACATTATTCCTTCGGAGTTGAGTCCATAACTTACCTTGGAATTAAACTGTGGCAGTTTTTACCGCAGGAAATAAAACACGCAAACACCCTTCCCATTTTTAAAAAACAAATTAGATGTTGGAATGGAAATAAATGCAACTGTAGACTCTGCAAAACATACATCCCGCAAGTTGGGTTTCTAACAGGATAGACAATTAGTATGTATCTTTCCTGTAATATATATTGCCCATTTTAATATTCTTTTTTTTCTAGATTGTAAATTGTAAATATGTATTAAAGTAGGCCTAAATTAGCTGTAAATTAGCTATTCTATTTCTTGCCTACTGTAAATAAATTATTGATGATGATGATGATGATGATGATATGGCTTAAAAATTTTTATGGCGTGCGCTTGGATTTGAGTTGTGGAATGAAATTAGTTGTAATCAGAGTTGGGTCAGTTATAGCTAGTTGCTGCATAATATTCTTGGTCAATAACCCTGCAAACGAATCTGCCTGCTTGCCTGTTTGTAGACTTGCCCCAAGTCGATTCCATGAAGTCCTTCCGACCGATCCCTTTCCCATAGTTCCCGGAAGGGATCGGTCGGAAGGACTTCATGGAATAGACTTGGGGCAAGTCTAGCCTGTTTGCGACAAATTTTTATTTTATTTTATATTTATTTTGCAGACCCAATTGTGGTTACCAAACGATCTCATTGTGGTCACCATAGAAAATAGCGCATGCGCAGCATTAAACAAATGATATTAATCTCTATTGACGCATAGCAAAAATAGCCGCACACGCGCAGGCAATTGACTCAACTAAAGGGGACACACCGAGCCATTTGTCACATGAAAGTAAGTATTTCAGGAGTTTCATATTTCAGGACTTTAGGGGAGTCTTACATGAAGCCATGGCCTGCACAAGTTTGCTATTGACCACAATCGTAAACAATATTTTTTTGTGAATAACCCAGTACGCAACACTCTCTGCCTACTTTTGTTGCTAGATCCAGGTTGTAATTTAGTTGCATTTGCAAAAGCTGTGCTGTCATGGCCAAAACGGAACCAAGGATCCAAGAATCCAAGTTCTCTAGTACTGGGTGCATAACAGCTGTGTAGTTTGACTGCGATGACTGTTGGTGCTGCTAGTGGCAATGATCCTAGCAGAGGGCCTACCATTGCTTCTGGGGCTGTATGTGCTGCTCACGTAAGGTGCTGGCTCGCTTTTAAAAAAGGCCTATGGATTGGCTTGATAACACTACTGTTCGTCAGTTTCTTTGACTCAATTTTCTTTTCGCTGTTGTTTTCACTGTTTGATCAACTATTAGTTCTTTGTATCATTCAGACTCTTTGCGTTTCTTGCAATATCTATCAGAGTTCGTGTGTCTTCCTTAAGCACTATATCCTGTGATACGAATTTTGATAGGCCCACCAGGCTACGAGCACATCTCGCCGTGAGGAATTCTTCGTTTTACGCTGCCAATTTTGAACCGTAACGACTTTTCAATTCTCTTGGGGTGACTTCAGAGTACTAGAAGCATATATCTTTGGAGATCTCGTCGTTGGATTGGCATTAACATGAATTATAATCGAAAAACTTTGATGACTTCGCTTTGAAATGTGTTTTGAGTCGAGTCTCGAGGAACGAGGAGGACTCGGAGCATGTTGCATGCTGGGGAGCATGGGATCCGCAAATAAAGGGAGCTGGGACCGAGAAGGGGGGAACAGGGCATTTACCCTTGTCGTTAAACCACATTTACTCTTGGGCGTAAATGTTTAGAATTCAATCCGCAATGAAAAGAAACTATGCAAGACGAAATCAAAGTCTAAAACGAAATCAAAAGTTAAATCATAAATGCAACTTAAAAACCCGTCAGCTTTAAATCTAGGTGGGTGTTGGGAAAGTTGAACGTTGTGTTCTTTACTTCTCAGGAACCCATCCATTCTACGATATCCGCAGTTTGGAATTCAAAACTTCACCAACAATTGCATCTAATTGGTTGTCTGACAGCTGACTGAAAAGTCCCCGTAATGATATACCAGCTTCTGAATTAGATAAATGAAATCCGTGATCCCCAAAATTGTTATCCCTCTTCTTTCCATATATACTCATAACGTCTTTTCAAGGCAATAAATGGGGATAATTCGAGCAGGCTTTAAATAGACAAAGGAAGACACAGATGTGTATATTGTTTCTTTGTTTGAACGAATGCAAGCAACTTCAATAACAATGACTCTAAAAATAGAACTGTCTTTAGTCATTTTTATCCCTGTGTGCAGTGGCGTAATGCACGGTAGTTGGGGTTAGAGCGACTCATAAGGGCCCCAGAGCTGTGGGGGCCCCGAAGGGGCCCCTGAGGTTTTAAATAAAGTAATACAGTACTATTCTATTAACGTAGCAGAGCAACCTGTTGATTTGCATGAAAATTTTAGGGCCACTAAGGGGCCCCGAGCCTCAAAATGAATCGAAAAACGCTATCATTGCAAGCTTAGTTTGTTAAAAAACGCTTTAAATTGCAAGCTTATTAAAGAAGTTTAGTTTTATTCAAGGAACAGGAAAATATTTAGAGGATGAGATGATTTGACGAAAAGAGCCGTTTTTATACGATGTTGAAGCTGTATTTTCATAAATTTCCTTGGGAAGCCTTTCATCTATCGCAATTCTTTTCTCCATTCAGCTATGAATTTTCTACAAAAGATGCTTTTCCAGCAATGTAAAGGGCATTGTCCTAAAAAAAATTCTCGGAAATGGTCGCGATGTTCGGCTCACTTCGCTCGCATTCAATACCACTCCAATTCGTTTTTCGACCTGACTATGGATGTTTTGCTGCACTGGGCTTGCAAATGATTTTTTTGATAAAACAGCGTTGTCAATTTTGGGAACTTTAGCAAAGTTTTGCATTCTTTCAATTTCAAGCCTAAGGGGCCCTTGGATGGCTAATTTACTAAGGGCCCCGAGCTGCTCTGTTACGCCACTGCCTGTGTAGTTGTCTTCTCAGCCACTTTTAGCCCCTGTTTATCCCCTTTAAAGATCAATTTGTGATTTGTCAAACTTGTAATGAGTTTATTTCACACCCCTTGTATGATATTTTGTTTCTATATTTACTATTTTTATTATTTACAGAGCAGCAGATTGGAAACTGGATCAGCCAGATTGGACTGGACGCCTTAAAATAGTTACTATAGCTGAGAAATGCTTTATCAAATTTGAAGATAAAATATCTGGTTAGTAAACCTAGATTTTGGAGTATTTTTGAAGACAGATGTTTGTGATTATTTGCCATTATTTTGACGGCAAAAGCTTCAATGACGACATCTTTTACTAAAAGTGACTTCCATCAAAATTTGTATTGACCAATCTCACTTTTGCCGCAGATTTCTAAAGTTATTGAAAAAATTTTCCACAGGCAGATACAAGAATTGAACAAAAACAAAATTCTTCATCGATACCAGTTTGGCTTTGTCGTTACCACTCAAGAGACACTTGTCATATCTAAGCAAGGGCAGTATGAAGATACTAAAAAGCCGATTAAGCAACATACCTTCAGTTCTTTGTTAGCTTTAAAGTATCCCTTATGTCAATCTAATGTTAAAACCATGGTTGTCATTCTTTTGCGTTGACCTGCTATCGAATCCTAATCGAAATTGCCAGCTTCGCTGCAACAATCTAACCTTAGGTCCAATGTTCTTAGGCCCAAATAAAAAATGCGCCTCCAGGAATCGTAGCAGCAAAGCTGGCAATTTCGATTAGGATTCGATAGCAGGTCAACGCAAAAGAATGACAACCATGGTTTTAACATTAGATTGACATAAAGAATATTTTAAAGCTAACAAAGAACTGAAGGTATGTTGCTTAATCGGCCTTTTGGTATCTTCATATTTGAAAATAGCATGTTTACAGGCATGATATTAGTCAATCTACAAAAAGAAAAACGTTTGACACAATTGACCATGAAATTTTCCTTGATAAAACGAAGCGCCTTGGCTTTGCTGATGCAGTCATATTTTGGTTTAGATCATACCTAACAAATGGAATTTTCTCTGTGAACATAGAAAAATACTCCTCATCACCTGGAGAATTCTCATGTATTGTTACACAAGGCTCTATTTTTGGGCCACTCATTTTCCTCTTGTATGTAAATGACATGCCACAGGCGGTTGACTGTGATTTATCTTTGTATGCAGATGATCGCTGTCTTGTATTTTGAGGCAATAACGTCAATTAAATGGAAAGGCAACTGAATATAAATTTTGATTTCCTTTGTGATTGGCTTGTTGATAACAAACTAAGCATTCTTTTTGGACATAACAAAATCGATACTTTTTGGTAGAAAAATAAACACACTGGAAGTAAAAAACTGGCCATCAAAAAGGTGACATCAGGATTAAACAATATTTCATATTTTCATATTTCATATATTTAGCTAAGGGGGAGGGTAGCCCTTCCGCACAAGTGCTGGTTTTCAAGGGGCCCTCCCATAGAATAAACTAAATTACAAAAAGTCATTAATATTAAAAACTATTACGAAAATCTATTTTACAATCAAAACCCATTTAAAATGTTCAAAATTTACAATTATAAGAAAATACAGTCCACCCTAAATTAACTGCTTAAATGAGCTTAGGGAGGATGCTTGCTTTGAATCAGCTGAGAGGCTATTCCACAACTTTGCTCCTCTGAAAGAAAAACATTTTGACCATTTGCTGTTTTTTTTCATAAGTAGCCTCAGGTACGTTTTTGTATTGCGAAGGCTACGGGAGAAACACTCTTTAAGTTGTTTGTGAAAAGGTTACTCTAGTATTGTGGAGCTAGACCATTTAGGGATTTGAAGACCATTCTTTCAGACTCATTTGTAATGAGGTCCTGAATGGTCTTCCAACCCAGCCCTCCAATAAGTGGTCTGCTTGGGGCGTCGTAGCTGCAGTTTGTTACAATTCTTGCAGCGCGGCTCTGGAGTTTTTGCAACTGATTAATTTCAGTTGAACCTGCGCAGCCCCAAACAGAGCACAGTATCGAAAGTGAGGCTCCACAATACCTGTGTAGAGAGTTTTCAAAGATTCTCTTGGTAGGAATGATTTGGCATGCTTCAAAAAGCCTACTGCCCTGGAAACCTTGGTAGAGACTGCCTTGATTTGTTCCTTTCCCATCCAAAGACCAGTCAATTTTTACACCAAGGTATTTTGTTTTTTGAACAACTTGCAACTTATTATCACGAATTTTCTATTTGAGAGCGTTATGTTTCTGTTTGGTGGACACAAGCATGGCATGTGTTTTTGTAACATTCAAGAAAAGTTTGTTGCCTTGTAGCCAAGTTTCCAATTGCCTAAGATCGTTGTTAATTTGTTGGGGATGAGTGCCAGAGTAAGTTGACGAGGACATGGTTATCACCTTAAGGACTATGAACGAAGTTAAATGTATTTCTCTCTCTCTTAGAACGCATGCGTAGTGTGTAAAATTTGGTTGATTCGATTACGTAATGTCGCTATTTTCATCACGAAGTTTTAGTCATTTGAAGGGCCAAGAGAAACCACATCCGCCACAGAACAATCAATGTTTGACGAGGGAGCAATGAAGCTCAAGTTGAGAAAAAATGTCGGAATGGCTCGCGATATCTTTTCATGGAAGCTTGGTAAATGAAATTAATTTATCTGGCTAGGAAATGGAAACTCTCATTCAGACAATCTATCTTTACAAAAAGACTTGGATTCTCTTCAAACATGAACAGAAAACTGGGGTATGAAATTTAATGCTACCAAATGCTATCTCATGTCCATACACAGCGCCAAACAGCCATCAGTTTTCGACTAATCCTTAAACAAGCATATTTTGAAAAAAGTGCAGGACAACGCTTACCTGGGCGTTCATATTAGCTCAAATCTTAAATGGGCAGACTATGTCAACAAAGTGTCTGCAAAAGCTAACAGTATAGTGGGTTTTATTGGGAGAAACCTTCGTCACAGTAATAAATATGTCAAACAGACTGCTTATATTTCCCTCTTTCTGCTTATTTTTCTCTTTCGACTATGCATGCACACTTTGGGATCCGTATATGAAAAAAGACATTGATAAGTTAGAAAGAGTCCAACGACGAGCTGCTCGATTTTTAGCAACGATTATCGCAGACATAGCAGCCTGACTAAAATGATGAAAGACTGCAAATCGCAGCCACTGTACGAACGTTAAAGAGAAAAACTGCTTTCTTTCTTTCATAAGATCGTATATGTCTTGGTTGCTGTTCCCGTGGAGTCCATATTGCAATTCAACCAGCGGAAGCAACGCAATTGTAACTAAAAATATATCAAACTAATGCTTTGCAATTCAGATATCAATAAGAGCTCTTTTGCACCAAGAACCATAATCGATTGGAATTCATTGCCAGACTCTGTCTTTTCGAACAATAGTAATGAAGACTGGCAAACTTTAGAAAAATGATTACAGCCTGATTTCCGCTGAGTGGAATTTTTCATGTGAAGCAACTATTGTCTCGGTAAATCATATGTAAATACAAAGCAATATCCCACTAGCGAAAATTTTTTGCCACCCCTCCAGTTTATCCTAGCTTTATTTCTAGGCTATAAATCTAAAACTTGAAGGAATTCAATCAAATTTATCGCAAGTCGCCAAACTTCACTTTTTAGCGAAAATTTTGAAACTTTTTGCACATGGTCAAGGTTGAGAAAGGTCCCTTCGCGCGAATAGATTCGTTTAGCGGAAATCAGAAATCCAGAACAAACAACTACTTTGGCTTAGAACGCTTCTCTCGATCCCATGTTTGCCGGAAATTAACAAAGAATTTTTGATCAATTTGTGAAATTTATTCTAAAAGTTAGCATCCCCAGGAAGATTTTTGATTATACATCNGGGGGCATCCTTAAAATGTATACAGAAAATATTTCCTAATTAAGTACGTTTTTTGAATAGGAGAAATCAGCAATTTTGTATAGAGAATACACTGTTGGCTTGACCCCCTCCCCCCCAAGTGTGTACACACTTTATGGATGCCCCTTACTGTAATGAAATTGAGATTTTGTTGTACTTCTTCATAGAGCTCCCTGCACCATTTCAAACAAAAGTTGCCTCTAACTACAATCAATATTTTCACATATTTCATGCTGTCATATACGACTTCTGTATCATTATGTTTCATTCATAAAGGTTGTAAATGTGGCAAGTGCTCCTTGGAGACTTTACAGAATGAACAAGAATGTTGGTGCTGCACTGAAATTGAGGGAAAGCCCAGGAAATCTGGCGCCAAAAAAACAAGAACAAAAAAGGAAGTCAAAAGCGAAGGAGAAGCCCCCCAAGGGGAAGATCCAAAGAAAGACGGTCAAGAGACAACCAACACTAACATTTTAAACAAACTCTTGCAAACAATTTTGCTTTCTACATTTTGAACTAACTATCTAAATACTTTTCTATCTTGTATTATATTTTTTCTAAGCATGATGCTAACTTCTACGTAATTATTTCTGTCTTCTCCCTTTTCACAACTGCTTTGAATAACGCGCCAAACATTCCGACCCTGCGCAAAATGCTAGGACAAAACAGGAAATTAAGGAAAGAAAACAAGAAACACAAAAATGCGGTCGAGAAATATCTACACAACCAAATTGCCAAAACTAGGCCAATTGACAATATTTACAATATGGGAAATTTTCCTTTAAACCAATTTGAAGAAAGTGTTCTAAACAAGGGTCTTAGCTTTGTATATTCACCAGACATGGTTGCCAAAGATGAGGTTTTCAAAGCATTTCTCAAGTTCAAGAGACACGTACTCTTACACTACCATTTTTTCATAACACTTACTAAGAACAAGACTAAAACACAACCCAAAATATTCAAATTGAGTTCAAATTGGGAACCACCCCAAACCACAAACAAAAAACCTTGCAAACATTCTTCAAAAATGTCAGCAAAGACTTAATAAAACGTTATGAACAACCAAAACAATACTAACCTCAGCCCTGCTGAGTCAATAGCTTTGAAAAATTTGGAAAAGAGAAAAGAAATGATTATCAAGCCTGCAGATAAAGGTGGCAAAATTGTACTTTGGCCCACACAACTGTACATCAAAGAAGCTAACAGACAACTTGGAGATAAAAGCTACTACAAGGAACAAACTGAGGATAAAACACCTACCCTCTCGATAGAGATAGAAACTTTTCTAACACATTTACTATCTAAGGGGAGCATTGATGAGGACTGCTACTCATTCCTTGCACCACCTCGTAACTACAAAACACCAGCATTTTATATGCTACCAAAAATACATAAAGAAGGCTGTTCTGGTAGACCAATAATTTCAGGCTGCCAGTCACCTACTGTGGCACTGTGTCCCAGTATCTTGACTTTTATCTGAAACCAATTGTTAAAGAAACACCCTCCTATATTAAGGACACAAACCTTTTTGTACAAACTGTCCTAAATCTACAGGAACAAATAAAACCAGGCAATATTTTAGTAACAATGGATGGCAAATCTCTATACATCAATATCCCACAGGATCTGGGTATACAATACTGCCTTGAAGCAATGCAACACTTTTACCAAGGGAAACTCCCCCTCCCAATACAAGATCTACAACAAATGTTTATGTTCATACCAACCACTGCACCAGAACAAAAAACACCCCTGGTTTGGAAGAGATTCATAGATGATATCTTTCTGGTGTGGACGCATGGAGAAGAGGCCCTCCTCAAGTTTTTAGACCATTGCAACCAATGTTTTCCAACAATAAAATTCACAGCAGAGCACTCCTTGCAGCAAATCGATTTCTTGGATACTACCATACTTTAACAGGGAGGGTACCTTGGAAAGTACTCTTTTTGTAAAAAAACAAGATATGCACCCTATTACACAACAACTCCTTTCATCCCAACAGCTGTAAGAAGGGTATCATTTACAGCCAAACCTTGAGATATAGGAGAATAATTACCAACAATGAACAGCTTGAAGATAAGTTAGAGATACTAAGAAACAATCTAGTAAGGAGGTTACAACCTTTCTGAAATAAAAAAACAATTCAACAAAATTAGACAACATTCACAGTCAGATCTACTATTTGACAACAACAAACAGATTACACAGACAACAAAAACCAACCTTTTGTCATCCCGTATGACAACACAACAATAGAAATTGGTAAAATATTAAAAGATAACTGGCAATCAATTGAAAATGATGAAATACTTGAACAAATATGGACAAAATAACCTTTTGTTGCTCTAAAGAGACACACAAATATCAAAGATTCACTAGTCAGATCAAAATTTAACATAAATATGGTTAATTGCGTTCAACATACACCAACACAGTACTACAATCGACTATGACAATACGTAATAATATTAGTGACAGTTCTGCTATGGGCCCTGGGGGGTGGGGTTGGCATTACCCTCCCTTGTTTTTCAATATTTTATATTGTTTATATTTCTTAGTATCAGTTTTCATATTTTATATCCTTTCCTCTTCTGCACTACAAACAACACACCTTCATAGCATCTTGGCTCTCTCCTCCATCTAAATTATTACAACTGGTAGAATCAACTGCGTGCTCGGTAACAAAAGTTTCATCAGCTACTTCATCGGTAATAATATCTCCAATTGGCCGGTAAAGTCGGAGATGTCAGAGATCTCGGAGCAAGGACTCAAACTTTTACAACTCCGACTTTTCGATTTTCACCCATATGCTAAAAACGAAAAGTCGGAGATGTCGGAGCAGGGATTTTCTCCCTTCAAGTATGTACATTCCGTTTGTAAAATGCCCTTGTTATTAGAATGCTTCCGGATAACAACTAAAAGATGTACTCTGTGTGCGAATTTCAGCTCCAAAAAATTCTTTTTCAATTCGGAGAAACTTAAATTTTGCAATTGGCTCCTTTGGCTCTACTGAGTGGAGGGTCACACACAAGAGATGTTTATTTCATTTTCAGTGAAATTACTAAGCTCTTAAAGATATATTGAAATATGATGTTCACTATTCCGGATTTTAACAAATAGCGGACAGCGATAAGGTTTCTTGTAGGGCCTAGGCATGAATTCTTGAGGGGGAGGATGCCTAGGCCCTACAAGAAACCTTATCGCTGTCCGCTATTTGTAAACATCCGGAATAGTGAACATCATATTTCGATGTATCTTTAAGAGCTTAGTAATTTCACTGAAAATGAAATAAACATCTCTTGTGTGTGACCCTCCACTCAGTAGAGCCACGGGAGCCAAATGCAAAATTTAAGTTTTTCCGAATTGAAAAGAATTTTTTGCAGCTGAAATTTGCACACAGAGTACAAAAAGTTTGAGTCTTTGCTCCGACATCTCCAACTTTTCGCTTTCAGCATATAGGTGAAAACCGAAAAGTCGGAGTTGACGTTGGTGTCCATTTAGCCCGCTTCAGCTTCACCCAGTCTATCCACTTCTTCCGTCGTCATTTTGCCTCATGACGCTCATCGTTGAGAAAAGGAATAGGATAGAGTGAAATGCCTTTAATCTTATCGGGATTGTTGTCACATTCAGCAACCTGGCATCAGGCAGGCATTTTCTCGTCGACTGAACTGGCGAGTGGAACCAGCAGTAGTGTTTCCTTTCCCGGTATGACGTGAAGACCTCTGGCGCCCAGGTCTCCTCTTGGATTGTTTTTCCGCGTCCTTGACACCCAAAATTGGCTCAAAAACGGAACTTTGAAAAGTCATATTAAAATAACCAGAGGTCGTAAAGACGAAATTTTTTCTGTTTCTGGCTGAGAAAACCAATCTCTATCAATTTCCGCAAAAATCCCTGAACGTTTAGTGGCACTTTAAGTCCGTTTCTTATATGCGGGGACTTACTGTAGCATAAAGTATCTAAATCACTGCACTTTTTACTTTGACAAATAAGGACCCAGGATCTTGAGAGATTTCAAGGGAGCACCTTAAAATGTTGATCTTGAACTTGTTCATATCCTTTAGACATGGCCCTAAGCAGTGTTGCAAATAAAAAGACCTTCACTGAAAATACACCAAGTCCTCGGCTTTTCAACGTTTTGGCGAGTAAGAGATGCTCAAGATTCAGACCAAACATTTTTCGTTGACAAAGATCTCTAGAAAGATTCGTAGTCAGAATTCTTTGATTTCAAACGAGAAAAAGAAATTTAAAACTTGAAATCATTTCTATTTTTATCCATATTTATCATGATTACATACAGTATAATCAAAATAGACTAAATCCTATGTATACGAAGATATTGATAATAGGTACGATACCGCTTGTCCCAAAAATGTTGTATCGGCGTTTGAAAAATTATCAAAATTATTTTATTAATTAATGTTGAATTTTATTTTTGAGGTGTAGTGTAGCATGAAGATCAAATTAAATTTATGACAATAGATTATCCTATTAACTGCTTCCTGTCAGGGAAATTTTGAGGTTTTATTAGCTTCCTGGTTTTTAGGCATACTACCAAAATGCACAGAATTTTAAGCAGATCTAGCTTTTTGTCTCTTCGAGTTCTTTAACATGGTTGATTGTGCTAGAAATTAATCGTTTGATCCTGTGCAAATCGAAAATCAATGTAAACTCGTAAAATTAAGAATCCCGAACAAGATTTACAATGTCTTAAGCATATGGCTCAAAATATAGGGTTTTAAGCTATCATTTCAAAGTCTTTCGCATAAGTTTGAACAATGTTTATTATTGCTAAAAATGATTTGGCCTTTGATACAACTAAAAAAGAACAAGAAAGATAAGTAGCAACATTAAATTTTGCAGGTTTTTCAAACGCCGATACATCATTTTGGGACACCCGATATATAGCCTAGAATATTACGATTGGACGTGTTGGGTATAACCCTTCATCAGTCATAAGGAAGTACAGTACGATAAAATACTTAGTGTAGAAAAAGAATAAACCCTAGTTTCTCATCGCTAGGTTTAGTTAGCTATTGTAGTAAACACTTTTTCAAGGGCGTTATGCTGCGATCTAGAGGGTGTTGTTATTAAAAATTTTCCTGGGTGATGGTGTACCCCTAGACCCCCTGATCGTATCACTCGTTCTGCGCGTGAGACTGCTCTATGGTGAGGGGTCAACCATTTGAAAATGCCCCGGGACCTGAACGGGCTCATGGCGGCCCTGCTAGTTTTCGGCAAGTGCAACTCAAAGATTGATCCGAGTTCTGCAAACATTTTTATGTTCCTGGAGGTATAAGCCAAGGAGAATTATTCAATTGTTTTTCAGTTACCGATAACCGGAAAACTCAATGAAGAGCTCTTTATTTCTTAGAAGTGATCGTGTCACCTTTACCATGTTGGTGCAAAGAGAATAAGTGGAACCTTTCAGTTGAACTAATACGAAGCTAATGCAGTTTTGCTGCCGTGATATGTGTTTAATTTTTCATTTGCACGAGTATGTTTTCGCCTCCTCTAAGAAACCTCTGCGTACATTGCATTTGCTTTTTGGCTTTATGTGGAAAGATATGGAAGCACCAACAGTATGGAATGCACTAGATCTACATGCCCAGGGACTGGCCGCCCTTTTACATCGGATCACTTCGGGACGCTAAGGAGAGCATTGCAGTTTAGGATGGAACCCATCTCATTCAAACAGGTGCAAATGACAAGAGTGATCCAAAGCTCGCACAGATAGTGAATGAGTCTAATTAATTAACAAATGTGTGGTGTTTTGAACATGGTGTATTCAATTCCTACGAAAAACTCAGAAACTAAATTCTGCTGCTCGAGTAGTAACAGGAGCCAACAAGTTCGACCATGTCAAACCAATTCTTGAATCGTTGCATTGGCTCCCAGTTTCATCAAGAATAGAATTCAAGATTGCCCTACTAACTTATTAATGTTTGAATGGATTAGCTCCGCAATATCTAGCGGATCCTCTGGTGCCATATAACAGTGCTAGACAACTGAGATCCTCAAACAAATCTAAATTGAAAGTGCCAACAACGAAAACAAAAACCTTTGGAAGCAGAGCGTGTACTTGTGCAGCACCAACAGTATGGAATGCACAACCAGAACATGTACAGCAAAGTAACAATGTTGAAACATTCAAATGCTCCTAAAGTCACACTATTTTAAGATAGCATATATGGAAAATGACATTTTAACCTTTTTATCTTCTTTTTTAAATAGTATTCTGATGATGTTTATATGCATTCTAGATTAAAGACGTTTTTATAAGAACGAAGGAGATGTTTTTTATGTTTTAGATTTTAGGTTTTCACAGGGACAGTAATGTAAAGTGTAACTGAGTACACTAGTATGGGGGCGCTATATATTGTATGCATTATTATTTATTATTTCCTTTGTTTGTCAGATTTTTATAGCGGCCAAGCTAAATGCACAATCTGGGTTTTTAAGTAGTTTGGCCAGTTGCAGCATAGTAATGTTTTTTATTAAACAGTGTCTTACGAAATCGCCTCATAATGCGAAATAACTGTTCTGGTCTTCAAGGCTATCTCAATCTTATTTTACTACCAATAGGCTGTTTAAATAAGACTGCATAGAACTAGTTGTTCATACTCATGGCAGTTATTCAATATCTTATGCTAAATGTTACACAATTTTGTCAGGAAATACTGTCGTTTACTGGATATAATGAATTAAAGCTTTTACATTTCTGTGTCCCCTAAAGACCATAGATCACAGATATGTGCTGAAATTGAATTTTCTTCTAGGAATATTAAGAAATTGAACATTCTTCATTTGAGTTTAAGGTTACTGCCCACCCTCACGGCAATAATTTCAGCGTTTTCCTCTGAGGGGCGGTACTGTGCGTGAATGATAGCGAACCTATACATCATTCGATGTGTAATTTAATTAGAAATACCCTTATGTGGAAATCCAGTTGAAAAAAGTGTCAGTAAATCATTTATCAAAGTTATCATGATTTTAAAATACCCTTCCTTCAAAGGCTATTTAGGACCCCCAGCAAGACCGTAGAATTTCCTTGTTTACCAAAGTGTGTCTGAGAATTTTGATATAGTATCCAATTTTCAAGCTATAGCTTCCGCAATAATTGCATAAAGTTTCTTAGCCCTCACGGCAGCTTTGTTCGGTCTAAAATCCAGACCAGTGGATTGTCAAAAAAACGCAGACACTCTTTGGTAGCTACATGCATTATCTCCCACTGTGCCAAATTTCTCATCATTTGATTGGTCCTGCGGGTCCTAAATAGAAACTTAGTACCTACTACTAGAGGATTTTTCGGTTCCGATAAAGCTGGCTTTTAGTAAACGCTCTTAAAAACGTGACTTGCAATGCTGATCAGACCACAAAATAAACCGGGTCAAGGCCATTAGCAACATGAAGCGTGTGACTAAGTACTAATGTCAATACATCGAAATAGCGCGGCGAAGTTGCGAAAGTTGACATCCCACAGGTGGATTAACACACAATCATTTCATCTTGAAGGTCAAGTGATTATCGTTAATCCCTTCCTATTTAGGGAAAAATCTCTACTGTAACTTTTAGTTTCTTGTCTTACTAAGATTTATCATTACTTCCAGTGCTTAGATATTGACTGGGAGGGTTTCAAATTTTAGCTTCGACCCTGCATTATTGATAAAAGGAAACAATTGAAAATGATACTTTTGGTCATATTAACCAGGGCAGTAACCTTAAGTGATTTATGAATCCAGGTCACAGCGAGGAGCATATCACTCCCTCGAAAGCTCGTAACATTTGTATGAAAGTCCTTTTGTTTTCCGAGAAGTCACTGGAATCCTTTAGAACTCCTTTTGTTCTCACACTTGTTAACTTCTTTTTTCAATTTAGGTGAACTTTTTGCTCAAGCACCTGTTGATGAATACCCTGGCGTCGAAGTAGAGTCAGTGACTGATAGTAGCAGATATTTTGTTGTGAAAATTGTAGACCCTTCAGGTTGTGTTTTATTTTAACAGTTTAATATGACTTTAAACGTTGCTCGCTTTTACGCTTGCTTTACTCTTGTTTCATTGAATTTCACTTTTTGCAATATTTCATGAATAAGAGTAGACGTATATAGAACCAGCTTGCGTCATATCGCTATTCCTGTCAATCAAAAGAAACAGTGAGAGAAGGGTCCATTAGTCAGTCATCACTAGAGAAATTTTCTAACGTGCAAGAACTCAAAAGAATCCCTTTGTCTGCATTTGCTTCTTTTCTAAGAATAGCCTTATGTATGTATGTACTCCCTTTAAATCCTACACTTGATGATTTCTTTTCTTAGAAGACTTACAAACGTTGAGGTGTTTGATCTTCCAGTTAACTTTCAATACAGCATGTTTTTGATCAGCTACATGCATTGATCGGCTCACTGTGATCCAGATTTCCATTTTATTGTAATAAATGCAGAAAAATGAAAGTATCATAATTGTATCAAATTGATTTTTCTATTGTTAGCCGTAGCTTGAGGTATACCAACAAACACACATTTTTCAAATCAGAAAATATAGTGCCGAGAAAAGAATATTTCAAGTTAGGCCAAAAAAGTGTACTTTGTGCTTCTTTCTAGGCAAAGCAAGGTCACAGAGTAGCACTAACTTTCAAATTTCACTTTCTTGGCTTGTACTTGCTCGATTTTCATGATCTTTGTTTTGTTTGACAGATTAAACCTTGCAGAATATGTAGTGAAAAGGTTGATTGAACAATTTATCTTGGGGTGTGTAAATTTTGGGAATTTATAATGGTAGCCAAACATTGGAAAACTTAAAACTAAATCACGAGACCCAACTTTAACATCGAAAGCAAAAATCTGTGTTTCAGAATTCCTTTAAAGCCCATTGCAAAATTAATTTTAACGTTTTGGCGACACTTTTGCGAGAGGGCTTATTAGAGTAAGCCCTCGAATAATTTTGGCGAATTTTTGACGAAGGCAAGTGAAGATGGAGTCTTTTCTAGCAAATTTCGTCCATAGTTATCATTGTACTATTGTCTGGGATGCATATTCGATTAAACAAATATTCCCCTCTTATTATGAAAGAATTTAGAAAGCAACTCCCTAATCACATAATGGATCTAATTTTCGCGTTATTCGCGTTTTCTTCTTTTTTCAAAGGATAAATCGCGAGGACTTATCAAGGGCAAGGCAATGTTTTATCATATCTCCACAATCGAAAATACATGCTTTTAAATAAGCTATGTATTTTTCATAATTTATCCAGCTTTTTGAGGTTTCTCAAAGCATGCGGTCAACTCTGTAATGATTCCTCATATGTTACAGAGAAAATGCTAGTAACGTTCAGAAATGCGAAAAACAGCAAAATTAGACACATTATGTCATTAAGGAGGTGCTTTCTAACCTTCTTTTCGATATGAAAGGGAAATATTTGTTACATCGAACATCTGTCGAAGCCAATAGTACAGTGGCAAAATATGGACGAAATTTGCTAGAAAAGACTCCATCTTCACTTGCCTTCGTGAAAAATTCGCCAAACGTATTCAAGGGCTTCCTGTAATTAGCCCTTTTGCGAAAGTGTCGCCAATAGGTTAAACTTGATTTTGCAATAGACTTTACAAGAATTCTGAAGACACAGATTTTTTTTTTTTATATTAAAGTTGGGTGTCATGATTCAGTTTTCCGATTTTTCAATGTTTGGTTACCATTATGAATTCGCAAAATTACACGTCCCAAGATAAAATTTTCAATCAACCTTTTCACTACATATTTTGCAAGGTTTAATCTGTCAAACAAAACAAAAATAATGAAAATCGAGCAAGTACAAGCCAAGAAAGTGAAATTTGAAAGTTAGTGCTACTTTGTGACCTTGCTTTGCCAAGAAAGAAGCACAAAGTACACTTTTTTGGCCTAACTGGAAATATTTTTTTCTCGGCACTTTATTTTCCGATTGAAAAATGTGCGTGTGTTGGTATACTTCAGGCTACGGCTAACAATAGAAAAATCAGTTAGGTACAATTCTGATTTATTACATGCCCTGGATCACAGTGCAGCTATTGGTTAGACTTTTCTATTGTAATGGAAAAAACAGTAGTCTTGGTTATCATGCCATAATGTTTATGAAATTGACAATGCCTGCATCTGAACTTCATTATTCGATACTGTTTCTCAGAATGCAATTCTCAAGCTGCAATTTTTTATATTTATTCTTCAAGGAAAAACAAGTATGATATCTTCAAAATTGCTTTTGATCATAGAATTGCAAGAAAAGAGAGTTTCATGTCAAAAAATCTGACGATGATTTTGAAACACGTCTTTTCAACTCATCTATATGTTCTTCTCAATTACATACTTTGTTCTTTTACAGGAAAGCATGCATTTATAGGAATGGGATTCAACGACAGAGGCGACTCGTTTGATTTTAATGTTACTTTACAAGATCATTTTAAGTAAGTAATACCGCATGCTCCTTATGGATGTCCTGCATTTGGAGAGTTGCTCCAAAGAGGTTGTAATTTAGATATCTTTCATTTGCTAGATTCTGTAAGAACAGGCTTCAGTTTAGATTTTCATAACTTGATTGCTAAAATCGATTGAATGATCGGTGAGATATAGTTAATGACAACGAAAATAAATGGAAGGTTGCTCCAAAATTTGAGGTAGTGCTTGAGATAGAGTTTTCACAGTTGAGACATTTTTCGGACTTTTCTTATTCAATCTTAATCTAATTAACCAAAACAGCGCAAACCTAGTTTTTTTCATTGTGAAATATTTTGACTAACTTAGAGCAGAGACTGGTACTAAAAGAAATAGAAAAGAATTTTACAGTTTGGTGGAAAACGCAAGAAATCGAAGAAGGAGGCAAATGACGAAAATTATTTTTGTAGTTTTCTGTTTTATTGACATTCCAAGTTATTCTTTATATATTGACAAATCCCAATGAGTAACGATACGACATTCCACTAAGTAAAACATAAATCAGGTTAGACATTCCAAGGCAAGAATACATCAATTAATTTTGCTGAAACCGGTTTTACGTACTTTTCGAACCTACAGTAACTTTGTTCATCGTCAGCGAATCTAAAGGCTGGTTTTCATATGTCGCATTTCATCGCATTTCATCGGAATTCAGGGTCTACGATCAGTTAGGACTATTTCCGATATATGAAAACCAACCAAATTATATGAAAACCAGGTATCCTAATTCATCCTAATTCGTCGCAATTCGTCGCAAATGATCCCAAGGAATCAAAAAAATTTGTTTCCTCCGATGAAATGGGACGAATTCCGACGAATTACGATCAAAGAAATATATGAAAACCAGAATTACGACGAATAGGATCAAATACGATTGTGCAGAGCACAATTTTACAAATTTCGAGATGGCGACAACAGGCAAGGAAACGAAAATGCAGACTTTTTTGACATAATCCCAGAGTATCCTAGAACCCTAACCTAGCCCAGGCGCAATGGCCACTTCGGTATCCTAACAACAAAGTATCTTCACTCAGAATTGTAGTTTTCCGCTGAGGCATTTCTTTCATTTTCTTTGGAGTGCTATAATAACCAACAACTTATTTTGCAACAGCAATCTTTGGTTCACCGATTCTGCTTCAATTCTGCCTTGAAGTTATGGCCAAAAATTGTAATTTCAAATGCCCGCTATTTTTTTCTCCAAGGATGAAATAGGATCTGAATTCGGCTGAAATGCGATGATTTCCGACACATGAAAACCATAATTGCGATGAATTAGGATGAATTACAATGAATTGCGATGAATTACGGTTGTTGGTTTTCATATTTTTTGACAATCGCAATTATGGGCAAACGAACAATTCCGATGAAATGCGACATATGAAAACCAGCCTTAAGTAATAATGAAAACAAATTTAGACTAAATCATAAGAAAATAAAAAAAACCTAAAAAACCTACTCACAGGGGGACCCGAAAGAATTTAAAAAATCTTAAGGCCAGTCTCCATTAAAGCGAATTGTAGCGATTGGTTCGTGAGATTTCCGGTTACCCGTAGGAAAGTCGATCCCATTTGTTCGCGCGATCGCTGGTGAGACAATAGTAATTGAAATGGGAATTGAAAATCAGAATTAAATTGCGTAACTTTTTGCTGGCGATCGCTGTAAAGTTCAAGGAACTTGTACTGCAGAGCAAACCGTGAAAAGGTGAACTTTTGGCAGGGCAACCCAGCATGCTCAAAATGCTGTGATTCCCTGTAAGGGAGATTGGCCTTTACGAGGCTAAGCTTGGGAGTATATATATTTCCTTGAATATGTGTTTTGTTGAATTTTATTGCACCTCTAAAAATGTACTTTGCCCAACCGCCTTTATTTCAACATCACATAGGCTCACCTTTGAATGTTAAGATTGTTTGTTTCAATATGACTGTAATTTCAATGTTCAACTTTAATGAGCGTAGGTGTCAAATCTTTAAAAAAGATTGCACAAGTAGTTATTGCATCTTCCTTTTGATTTAATGGCTTAAAAGGAACTTCAGGTAGTTTGACTATAATTTTCATTGGCAATTTTTGATATCTTGATTATTTTCGGAATTACAGTTTTATTTCTGTTTTAACCGGTTTTGAGGTTGTGATGTCATCAAATTGCTAAATCGTAAACCAGAAAAGCGACATATTTCTATTTACCACCATATTGTAGACCTATGATCTGATAGCATGGATGCGGTGTCTTGAGCAATGGGGCTCTCGGCGGGGAGCAGTGGAAGCAGTTGTTGTTGCCATTGTTGTTTTCTCAGACGGGGTTTCTGTTATTCAGAATTATCACCTATGCTGGCCTGACATCCAACGTGAAACAGGCCCCAGTATTTACCATTGCTAATTGTTGATGTGTAGCTTTTTGTAGTTGTATATTTAGTTGTAATTTAGTTGTATGTTCTTTATGTAATAGCCACGGGGTAGCCATGGTCTTTTGCTCTCTGTGGTATCGTCCTTGTAGTGTTTAATTCGTTTTTGTAAAAATTTTGATTAAATATAGAAAAACGCCTATGCTGTTAATGCCAATCAGAACATAGGATGTACCATGTAGGATTCGGACAAATTCTTTTATTCCAGTGCTTATTACTGGTGTCATTGCTCTTCTTTTTTCTGGAATAGTTACTGATGAAATTTTCATTGAAACATTTTCCAGGGCACAGAGTGCCTAGGATTATTTATGCCTGCACAGCTGTAATAATGTTTTTACGTTCATTAGATGACTATTCGTAGTTGTTTGCCATACATGAGTTTGCCATTTTTCAGACGCGAGAAAACGACAAAAGCAATGGACGACGAAGCACCTGCTGGCCCAAAACTAGATTTAGGATTCAAAGATGGACAAACCATAAAGATCAATATTGGAGGGGTATGAACATTTTGTTATGTAATACATAGCCCTGAAGACAGTTGAGCGCTTTGTTTTCAAAATCATAGCGGTCAACATACTTTCTCTTTATAACCTTTGCCCATAAAACCTTCTTTATATTCACATCAGTCCAGTTGCTTTAGCTTCTTGTTTTCGCCAAGCAGACTTTGTTATTAAATTAACGTCCTAGTCTACCGAATCACATTTCATGTAGCAAACAAGATAGAGGAGCACGTTGTATTTCCTTGCATTTTATTTTGCTTCTTTTGTTAAAACATGGTCTTTAAGATAACAAAATTCAGAAGGCCTCTATTTTCGATGATTTAGGTAAACTCATATTGAAGGTAATATACCATTACGCAATTACGAAAAAATTCCGACAGCCTTAGTAACAAGTCAGAATCTGGGGAATCCTCTTTTCTACAGCGTTGGCTGCTAGCCTTGCGGATCGGTCGTGTTGCTCTACAAACTTGAATGATTTTGTATTTATTTATTATTTCCAAGATTTATGTGGTATTTGTTTACCATGGTAAGTGCTTTTCCAGCATTATTCAGTCGTTTTATCATCATTTCGCCCATTTCTGAGGATACTTGAAGCCATTTTAGTTGAGGTATTTTCCGTCGAGTCTGAGGCGGCTTGGTTTTAGGCCGAGCTGGCATCTGATGAAGTTTAGCTCTTTACCGGAGTAATGAGCAGATATTCTGCAATACAACTCAACAACAAGCAATGGTTAGAATCCTATAAAGCACAATAATGAAACTGTGTATCGTTTTGGTCAAATATACAGTCGTGGCCAAAGGTTTCAGACCACATTTTAGTCGATAACATTTGTTTCTATTTCTATTTCTATTTTAATTTGTTTATACACGGTAGCCCCGTCAGTCCGATTGGATTGCTTTTCAGGGGGCCGTGTCCAAAAACTACAGATAAGAAATTACACTTAAACTAAAAAATTTACAAAAATAAAAATTTTGATTGGGTTCTATTATTTATTCTTTTCTTGAAACTGGCAAGGGAGGGTGCTTGTTTAGCGTCGTGTTCAAGTTGATTCCAGAGTTTAGCTCCACGGAAGGATATCGCCTTTTGCCCATTGCTAGTTTTCCGTAAAGGCAGTGAAAGATCAGTATAAGTATTTCTCAGTGTTTTGATGTTTCTACTCGAGTTTTTAATGAACAATTCAGAAAGATACTCAGGTACATGGCCGTTTAACGACTTGTACATCAATGTAGCAGTTTCGCTTGTAATGATATCACTTACAGTTGGCCATTGTAGACTGTGTATCAATGAAGCTGCAGAAGAATCAAAATTGCTGTTTGTCACAATTCGAGCCGCTCGATTCTGTAACTTTTTTTTTTTTTTTTTTATATGCCATTAAAATTTACAAAAACATATTACGGATTACTCTACCTACAAACTACATTGCAATACTACAAGGACGATACCATGAGGAGCAAAAGACTAAGACTACCCCCCGGCATTACATGCAAAATTTTTAAACANTCATAGTTACACACCGAGTTGTATGCTTCAATAAGGGAAACTCTTAAAAAATCATGTGCAACAATACTATTCAAATTCCAGCAGCAAAAATCAAGTGTTTCTGGGCCAGGATTTGTCTCAACGTCACCACTAAGCATAATGTTCCTGAAGACCCACCACTGTATGTGTAGTGTGTAACATGCTATGCACGCGGTGTAAAAGTAGGCATACTGAGATTGAAAATACTTATATCGAATGAGAATAATGACACCAAGAGGGATTCGCTTGAGAAGCTCTACAGTCACGTACAGTACTGTCTTCGCAACGTGATGCATGCGGGCGAATAATGGCAAAAAACATAACCGTGTTGCCACAGTATGAACGGTAAGAAACTGTAATATCAGTACAAGGGGTAGAACGAGGATTGAGATTGCAACGAAACAACAACAAGCCCAATAGAGCTTGAGGATCTGAAAAAGGATTAAAAATGGCCTGGAGGTCTTGCTAAGGGGAGATGATATTTGATTGGATACACTGAAACACCCAATAGTTGCCCGCCACTGATTGATTTCAACCTGCATCGTCGCAGAGAAATCTTCTCGCTGGTCCTGAGAGAGAACGGGTTACAATGCAACCACCATTGATACGTTCAAAGGAAAACATTATATGACATACCAAACCAGAGTAACTTTTGAAGGCGCAAGGAGCTGCAATGCTACTGCTCTGACTATTCTACTCTCTTTGAGTTGTGTCAGGTCAACTTTCCATGCAGATTCCGAATTTCGATGTGTTTTTTGAAATTTTGTGCCATTTCGCTATGACGTCGCGATTAAATCTATAGAAATTATCGGAAATTGTAGTGGTCTTGCCGACAAAGGGGTTGACCCAAAATATGTTAAAAGGGGTTGACCCAGAATTCATTTCTTTGATTTGTTTACAAAATATCAAAACTCCGCGAAAAGGACGGCTTCAGGGAAACAGGCACATGAAAGCTTTCAGTCCACAGCTGTGGTCATAAGTTTAAGACCAGCCCTTTACTCATAGTTTGAAGCAACAAATCGCATAGTAATTCTCAATTAATTTTCAAGAATTTATTTTATTTTTCTAATTATCAACTATCAAAGGCTTTTACGTTATAAGCCCAGAATTTTTTTAAATTTCCCAAGGGTGGTCTTAAACTCATGGCCATAGCTGTGGACTGCAAGCCTTCATGTGACTGTTTCCCTAAAGCGGTCTTTTTCGCAAAGTTTTGATATTTTGTAAAAAAATCAAAGAAATGAATTCTGCATGGATTGATGTCAAATCCAGGTGAGTAACACATTTTTGGGTGAACCCCCTTGTTGGCAGGACCACTACAATTTCCGATAATTTCTATAGAATTTATTGTGACGTCATATCAAAATGGCGCAAAATTTCAAAAACAATATTGAAATTCGGAATCTACATGGAAAGTTGACTTAAAAAAACTCAAAGAGAGTAGAATAGTCAGAGCAGTAGCATTGCAGCTCCTTGTGTCAACAAATGTTATCGACTAAAATGTGGTCTTAAACTTTTGGCCACGACTGTACAAGCCATAACTGGCCTAACTGAACTCCTTGTCTAGGAATTCGACTGCTTCAAACTCGAAGGAAAACAACTTACTTAAATTGCTATAAGTACACTCAGAAATACGCGAAATGGTGATAAAACGACTCAATAATGCTGGGAAAACACTTACCATTCTAAAACATGCCATATAACCCTTGGAAAAAGTAACTAAATAGAAAATGATGATAGTTTGTACAGCGACATGACTGCTGCATGGATTTCAGTTGATACTGGAAAGAAGAGGATTCCTTAGATTTTCGACTTGTTACTAAGGCTGTCGGAATTGGCTGCCCTCTCTTCAATCCTTTCTTGGTAATTGCGAAATGGTCTATTGGTGGACAAATCCTAGCTTCTCACACTGTTCCACGCCATGGGCTAATGACTATGCGTGCATGCATCAAATTCCTGATATGTCAAATTATGTTCTCAAATTTTCTTTTCTTAGAAGCAAATGATCATTATTTTTCATAAATAAGACGACTGATTTTATTATATACAAACCTTTTATCGTGTAAATATTCATAATCATTTTCTGTGAAAAAACTACCCACGTGCTACTGCATACTCGAGTCACCCAGACGTCCCATTTAGTTTTTCAAGAATCGTTGTATGTCTAGTCGATATGGGTGGTTTTCAAGATTCTCAGGCACTACAAAAACGTTAAACACGCAGAATATGTCTGACAATTGATCTGAAAATAGTATTTTGCAAGTAAATAAGATGCTTCAGAGTGAAGTAGCATCTGTCAAATTCTTGGCCTTTGATGATTATGCAATATTCTGGCGTCAATGAAACCTTGAAAAACTCTGCAAAGAAAGCCTACCATTCGTTGCATAAAAAACTTTTCGTTATTTTACAAGCAGTGATACATCATGTCAGGTCACAAGGGACTTTTCAGAAGCAACACTCATATTTGGCTTATAGATACATTTCAGGCAATCTGTGCTACCAATTTCATTAACCATCTAAATTTTCTTTTAGAGAGCAGCATCGCCGAGGATGCGACCAAAAGCAGGTGAGCTATGGTCTATCGTCCTTGTGGTCACTCCAAGTTTGTTGCATTGTATTATGCATATCTCTTCCTGTTTATGTGAAATTATTTTTGAAAGGGAGCACTTAGAAATGCTTTAAAGAGAACATGTAGCAATGCGTATTAGAGACAGGAGACTGTCGTTAGTAGAGGCGATTACATTCTAGGTCTCTCAAATATTACAGGGTGTCCCAAAAAAATTGTGCCCCGTTTACCTGAGGATTGTGACGAAATGGAAAAGATTCTTGCTAAATTGTTGGATGATCTTGCTCTTCAGATGTTAAATTAAAATTTGCTACCATCCCCTTAAAAATCCGCTGAACGATGATGGAGCTATGATTTTCAGAAGACCAAATTTGTCTGATGACTGAAACCAGCGGTCAGCCATTTTGTCTTACTATTTTGCAGCGATAAACAGCTTCATGGATGAACTGAAACAGTCCCCAATTGCATAGCTCTCGCAAAAATGTCAATGAACTCCTTGATGATTATTTGGATTTTTCCAAGAGTTATGGCATTGGAAATTTCTGTCTGGGTTCATCAATGAAGCTGTTTATCGCTGCAAAATAGTAAGACAAAATGGCCGACCGCTGGTTTCAGTCTTCAGACAAATTTGGTCTTCTGAAGATCATAGCTCCATCATTGTTCAACGGATTTTTACGGGGATGGTAGCAAACTTTAATTTAACATCTGAAGAGCAAGATCATCCACAGGTTTGGCGAGGATCTTTTTCCGTTTCGGCACAATCTGCAGGCAAATGGGGCACAATTTTTTTGGGACACCCTGTAGTAATAATAATAATTTATTTATTTAAGGTTGGTACGATGATAGCTACGTAAGCTAATTAAAGCCAACCGTTAACGAAATTGAAAATTAAATAGTCCTATTTACATCTTCATCATACAAATAATTAAATATCTATAAGAATCCTAAACTATTTACATATCTCTTGCACAATCTACAGTTGCAATTTGTAAATTGATCCTTTTTTATTTTCCGCCTAAATTCTGGCAAGGTATAAGACTCTTTTATTTCTAGTGGCAACGAATGCCAAAGTTTGTGTCCAGTTTACCTGATTGTCTCCATGCCATAAAGTAGTACCAGTGTTTTGGGTAGCCAGTTGGGACAGTTATTTCATCTATTGGGCTTTGTTAATTTCAGTGTAAGGCGAAAAGTTAACCATGACTATTGTATGTTACTCCTATTTTTGTGATTTCCAATCAATACTCTGCTAGAATGATAACACCAAAAGCAGTACTAGTTGCAATAGAAAGATATCCACCTGGACAAGCCATGATAATTCATACACTTAGCCGATTTTGAAGTTTTGTGATGTAACATTTACTCCAGCTTATACTTTGAACTTGTTTTCAATTTCTTGGCTGGCTACTTCCCATGTTATAAGCAATTTCTTGAAAAATATTGATTTTAAAACAGCATAAGTCGATCGAAAACCATCCATCAAGTTTTGTCAAGACTGAAATTGAAAGGACCATTGGATGACCCAAGAAAGTGTTCCCCACTTTGAAAATTGATAGGATGAGAACATTTTAGCTGATTTCTTGCCAATGAGAGTCTATGTCGCACAATGTCATAGTTAACTTCTGGAATTTAGTAAGTTTGGGTCAATCATTTCAATAACTTACTGTTGATAATTTCTTAACACTGGAAAAGTTCCAAGTACTGTATAAACGATAAAAAACTGCACTCAAATTGTTGCTAAAATCTAGATTCTTCTTTCAAAAGAAGTTAAATTGGCAGACATGGCGATTTGTGGTTCTTTATCTTGAAAGCAACAGGGACTTTTTCCAAAAGCGTGGGATATTTTATGATTTGCCCCTCGAATTCAATGACGGAAATTGTTTTAGAAACAAAGAGTTTTCGCTATAAGTGAAAGTAGAGTTCAGTTCATTTTGGACCATCCTGTGCATGACGGATATTCAATTTTTTCTTTTATTTTTCCTTTTTAGGTCACAGTGGTATTGGCGTTCTACCACCACCCCCTGGAACAAAGACGCCAATGCTAACACCGCCACCAGGAAGTAACATGTTAGCACAACAGCAACCACAACAACAACAGATGCCCCAGCAACAACAACAGCAGCCACAAACAACGCAGCAACAAAAACAAGGCGATGAATGGGGGGATTTCTCATCATCAAGGTAGATATCTCACCATCGTAATCTGTCGATCGTATTTAATTTTTAATCAGAGCTGTGCCTGGCAGAGGATTTGTAATAAATAGAAAATGAAAGCAATTCAGCAAAATTCACTTTTAAAATAAAAGCCAATTTGTGTATTTCGTGAATGACAAGATATACCGTTCAACGCTTAGCGCTTGAAGGCACTGGGACAAAACCATTTTGAGTAAAACTAAACAGCGTTACTATGATTGGCCTCGTGCTGGAGAGAAGTGTTGAACCGTGTATGATCCAGATGCCGGGAGGTTTGTCTATATTTGATGTATCTTTAGTTACAGTTACTTACCGCAACTTATCAAGCATTCTCAGTTACAGACTCTTATGCCAAAACGGGTATCGATACTGTGCGCAGAGTGCGGAAAGGGTGTCGATTCTGTGCGCTTATTGGTCGATAGGATCACAGGAGGCCCAGGAGGTTGACTTGAAGATAACAAGTTCAAAATTTAAAATAATCAATTGTAATACCTTTTTGTTTTATTTGTTGCACCTCTCCACGTCTGTGTTGTGTCTCCCTTTATTGACTTCTGTACTGCGTAATTGTTCGAATGCGATAATCGAAATGAAAGTTGAAAGCTAATGTTATAATAATAATACAAGGAGTGAAACTTCATCTTCAGCTGAATCCTTTAAACTGTTTTGTCTTCCCTTGCGATCCGGCATCCCAGCCCCAAATCTCTGCTACAGCATATCAAAATGTTCTTCAATCATCGAACTATACTTTCCAATACTTTGTTTCTTCTTCTGCTTTGTTTAAAGTTAAAAATTTGCAACTTTATCGAGGCAAGTCTTGCCAAATTCACTTTCTCCCTAACCTCTGCCCATCGAACGTTAACAGAGCGATCGATTTTCGAACGTTTTCGCCAGCTTGCCTCTCTCTGGTTTGCACAGAAAGTACACAGGGATCCCCCGTCTATGAGTCGATGAAGTAAACCGAAAAACTGCACCCTGTGGCCTGACAGGGGGTCTCTGTGTACTTTCTGTGCAAACCAGAGAGAGGCAAGCTGGCGAAAACGTTCGAAAATCGATCGCTCTGTTACCGTTCGATGGGCAGAGGTTAGGGAGAAAGTGAATTTGGCAAGACTTGCCTCGATAAAGTTGCAAATTTTTAACTTTAAACATAGCAGAAGACGAAACAAAGTATTGGAAAGTATAGTTCGATGATTGAGGAACATTTTGAGATGCTGTAGCAGAGATTTGGAGCTGGGATGCTGGATTGCGAGCGAAGACAAAACAGTTTATTGGATTCAGCTGAAGATGAAGTTTCACTCCTTGTATTAGTATTATAACATTAGCTTTCAACTTTCATTTCGATTATCGCATTCGAACAATTACGCAGTACAGAAGTCAATAAAGGGAGACACAACACAGACGTGGAGAGGTGCAACAAATAAAACAAAAACGTATTACAATTGATTATTTTAAATTTTGAACTTGTTATCTTCAAGTTAACCTCCTGGGCCTCCTGTGATAGGATGAGTGAATATTCTAAATTTGCTTAACTATGGTTAAGAAGTAATGTGTAACTTTCCTTCAAATTTAGCTCATCGTCTGGCGGTAATTGGGTAACATTCTAACTTCAATTGGAAAGAATACGAACATTGGTGAAATCAAGAAGCAACTCTCATGTGCAACATGCAGCTGAAAGCGAAGACTCTTGTAAACTAAATATGGGCATGGACCGAATTCGTAACTTCGCTTCTGGAATCTCTAATATAATTCATATTTTTACAATTTTTCGAATTGTTTTACAATCAGCTCAATGGTTCGTTCCTATGGTATCGTGGTATTTCACTTTGTATCATATCAACTCGCCAGACTGCTAACTCGCCCAAGTAAACTTGACAGGTGTGCCTTGCACAGCAACCAATGTACCAGATGGCAAAGCTCACTGTTTGACCAAAGTTATTCCACCTGACTACTCGTCTCATTTTATTTTATTTTATTATTAGATAATTTCACATTTCCCAGAATTAATGCCCCTCCCTTGCCTTAGTGAGTGAAATACAGGAGGCATGTTGGAATGTGATATGGGATGAGTACATTGCTTGACTAGTTAGCAGTGTGGCAAGTTGGCAAGAAGCCTACACTCTCACTAGCTTATTATAATGATAGATCGAGACTACGGGGTTGGAATGTTTTGAGGTGAACACGCTGTTCTTCGGTAAAAGCACAATAAAAGATACGTTTTACATATATAGCATTCAAGCCATATAATTCAAACATTGAGTTTCATTGTCAACATTCAAAGCATTCAGCATTTACGCCTGGCCCAATAATTGAATTGTGATTACCTTGCGGACTTGTAGCTTTGTCAACAAGCAACCTTGCCTACGAGATTTTGAATATAACGATATTCCCTTCATCTCGTCCTGAGTAAACGGCAGTAGAGGCTGCACGCAGGCTATATTTCCCTGGCAGTTCTATTTTAAGAAGCAAATTTCAGACTGAAAAAACTGGTTAATAACCTTCGAACAAAAATGATTTTGGCTACCAAATATTTCTGACTAGTGTAACCAAAATTCTGGCTAAGTAAAAGTCCTCTTTACTCTTCCTGTATGTTTCAAAAAACATTGTGCGTTCGTCAGATTATCTGTTAGAGGGAAACTTCACAATTTTCGTGGTTAAAGCTTTATCATGGATGAGCAATCCCAAATTAGGTTAAACATTTATCTTTTTAAAAGCTGCAGCTTCTTCCATAGTTATTTGCGGCTTTGACGTGAAGCAATTTTCTGAAAAAGGTACTGTTTTAATGAACTTCCTGCTCAAAGACAAAGATATCTCAAACAACACGTTCAGTCGAACAATTTCTGTATCCCTTGAGAGTTGGAGTTATCGAGGTCCAACAGTATACCCAACGCATAAAGTTGTTTCAGGCCCGTACATGTTTTTCTCCTAATCAGCCTGAGGCGAGTAACACCTTAAGCATAAAGAAAGATCAGCGGCTAAGGTGCCTCGCTTCTAATAAAACAATAAATTTGTGTTCAGCGCAAAGGTGACCCTCGACTAGTAGAAAACAATCTTCCTACAGATAACAATGTGTTGAAGTGGCTCACTACTGCTAAGAAATTTTGCATTGATAAACGCATTGGGTCTTGTCGCTCATGGTTTGAAAAATTATATTACCCTGAATAAAAAATCGAGAGACCTTCGAGGAAAAAACTTCATTTCAAAAGAAGCAGCCATCGCCTCAATTCGAAAATGACAAGTGTATCCCGTTTGCATGCGTAGCCAACAGTAATGCACGATTTCGTTTCAACGTACGACTTGGTTTCAATGGATCCTTTATCAACAATCTACTGCTGTGGGACTTGAACAGTAGTGGTGCTACACTGGCAAAACTGGGGGGTCAAGAATTCTCATTGGTGCGGACCAAAATTGTCGATGTACAGATAACAAACATTATATCCCCCAGAAAGATGTACTATTTAAAATTGGCAGTCGGTGGTGGTTGCTTCGATAAATTGTTAAGGGCAATGAAAGGATGAATTCCGATATCGTATTCAGCTACGAAGCAACCTTTCAGCTTAAAATTTCTACAAGAGCCGACGGAATTTGCGAAAGCAATTTGCAATTTCCAACAAGTTTCGTGTGAAAAAGAGATTAAGCAATACTGATAGTATTATAGTCTGGCATTAACCATGTATGCCTTGATCGTCAAACTGACTGTCTGTCTGCCGAGGTAATTGGGCCTAAGCTCTAAGAAGCTGCATCGATTTTGCACGCAAATAATATTGTAACTTGCTGCTACATTGATATCAATCAATCTCACCTCTTTTTTGGACTCCAAGTGTTTTCCTGTTGGCAGGATGTTGATTCCCCAGGGGGGGGGTTACCCTGGTACATTTAGGATAGGGGTGCTCAGGCTGGGGCACAAAACATCAACCCAAAAAAAGTAATTTCTAGCATAAAAATAGACCAAAAAATCATTTTTGTTCGACTACATACCCAAAAATTCTATGGAAAAGTGCCCTAACTTATAGATTTCTCGCAATGTATTTGGATATTTAGGTTAACCATGCTTTGCGCTCCAGTGATCAGCGAGTTACCGTTTTGCAAAGCCACCATCTTCAGAAATCAGTTAATTTCAATTTCAATCAATTCTCCAATACTATTCGGCCTATCGAAAAACGGTAAAAGGATGTTGTTGTGCATAGTCTTGGCAATCGAACGATATATAAATCGCAATGTTTCTGGCAACGCTTGCTTCACAAAGTCTTTTTCAAAACTTTTTTTTTATTCCAGAAAAGTGGATTTATCTCCAGAACTACTCGAAAACTGTTGTTTCTTCTTCACTCTATCTTTAGCTAGGTTGTTCATGTACAACTTTGCCAAGTCTGATTGAAAAGCTGGGCTAGATTTCCTGCAATTGAATTTTATATTTCTGTTTATATTTCGACAGCGAAAGGGAAAAACCATGGCCAACAGATTAGCACATACGGAACATACGGAAGGAGTTCAAGGCTTTTCAAAAGAAAAGAAATCCTCGTCGCTAAATAGTTTTCCTGAAACCATACAGGGAGGATGCCTGCTTAGACTCGGCTGAGAGGCTATTCCAGAGTTTTGCACCTCTATAGGAAAAACAACTCTGGCCATTTGTTGACCTTTTCATTGGTAACCTTAAGTCCGTTCCCGTATTACGAAGGCTATAAGATGAATAGCAATAATAGTCGTTAATCTCTAACTGTAAATACTCAAAACGCCATAGAATAAAATCACTAAACGTATAGGGCTGTTCCCTTCGTCAGTAGTAAAGAAACTTAGCAGAAACGAAGATTATAGAAAAGAAAGAATGTTTAATAGAATGGTTGGATCGAGCAAGCAACGGAAGAATGTAACGAGCGAAAATAGAACGCTCAGAAGCAAGAGGAAATGAAATTATAAAAAGGAAAATTGCTTATTAAGACCTTTCGGAACACGTGTGTCCAGTTTAAAAATAATTCTTTTTTCTAATGTCTTTCTTTTCCGCGAATCCATAGGAGCATCTAACAGTCCGATAATGGTCATATCTGCAATGGAATGTCCTGTCGAATTAAAATGTTGCGAAACATTAATGTCACTCTGGTCCTTCTTTCTATCATCTTCATGAAGCTTATGCTCCACGTTCCTCAGGTGTTCCCCAAATCGTTCGTTTAGTTGTCGGCAGGTTTCACCAATGTACAAAATTTCACACTTTCTGCATTTAATGGCATAGATCAGGCATGTAGACGAACAGGTATATCGTTTGTGGACAGTGAAAGAGTTGCTAAGANACTCTGTGTTTGCGCTTAATAGCTGTTTTTAATTCCAGCTTCATCCACGGTGGATCCTTATCATCAAATTTAACAACTTTATTAGGTATATACTCCGAAACTATTTCAGATAGAGCGTTTGTAAATATTTCAACCATGTCGGTAGAGTTTAGCCCATCAAAGCAAGCTGCCCAGTCGATTTTGCTTATTGACTCAGTAATCATTTGAACTTTAGCCTTGGAATAGTCCCAAACAGTTCTTTTATAAGGAGGGGGAGATGGTAAAGAGATATTCAGTTTCCCGTGGATAATTTGATGTTGACAGTGTTCATCCAGGGAAGGGTGAACGCCATAGTCAACAAGCATATTTGGTTGGTCAGTAATAATTAAGTCAATGCAAGAACTGCCTTCATTTCTAATATTGGTTGGCTCCTCAATCAGTTGATACAGGCCATTTGTTTCCATAAGCTCATCCAAAGCAGTACCCTCAGGATTTTCAATATCCTCAGTCCACCACATCGAGGATCTACAATTGAGATCTCCTGTTAAGATCATGCAATGTGGATTTTCAGCTTTCATTTTATTGATGGTCTGTTGCAGGTTATCAATGAAGGTTTCAAACTGCTCGCTGTTTTGGCTTGGACTACGATACATGGTCCCAAGAAAAACTTTTTTACGTGCTATTCTAATTTCAGAGATAATAATTTCCGGTAACAACTCAAGATCAGTCCGTCTCTTGATTGGCAAACCTTCACGAAAATAAAGACAAACACCACCTGTTTTAGTATTGTTTGGATGATCACTGCGATATATCTCGTTGCTGAACCCTTCAATATAGATTTCATCATTTTCCACCGTCTGATCAAGCATAGACTCAGAAACAGCAATAATGTCATATTTGTAGAGGGCATCATAAGTTTCAATAAGAGGTATCTTTATGCGGTCCCTAGCACATATGCTATTCAAGTTCCAGTGGAAAAATTTCAAGCATTTATTGATCTCTGGGCCAGGATTTGGATGAATGTCTCCACATAAAAGTAACTGGCTGAAGGGGGTACTACCGCCAACCAGAAAAATCTCTAGTGCTGTACCAATGAGTAGAGCAAAAAGAATATGCTGCATTAAACACAGAAGTTTCCTTGAGTACGCCTTACTGTAGATGAGAATGTATTTACATAATTTTGGTAGCTCAATGAATAGCGAAAACGCAAGCCAAAGATTAACAATCGTATGTGAGGTGATTTTTGCAAAGATGAGACTCACGTCAGGAGTTTTTGAAGGAGCAACTGGTGCCTTCGCAGCAACAGCCAATGCAGCTAGATGGGACCAAAGGAATCTTGGTAGAAACGGCCTTTATTTTTTCTTTTCAATCCAAAGAGCAGTCTATTTGCCAAGGTATTTTGTATTTTTGACTACTTCGAGCTCATTATCGTTTTTTTTTTTCAATTCCAAGTCTTCATTTTGACTTTTGAGAATGTTGTGTTTCTGTTCGGTGGAAATAAGCATGGAATAAGTTTTAGTAACATTCAAGTAAGGCTTGTTGCCTTGTAGCCAAGTATCCAATTTCCTAAGACAGCTGTTGATAGCCTCCTTCAGCCAAGTCAAATCGTAAGACTGGTGGCACAAACTGGTATCATCAGCATACATGGACACAGTGCAATCTTGGACAACCTGTGGGAGATCATTGATGTAGATGAGGAAGAGAAGGGGGCCAAGAAATGAGCCTTGTGGAACACCAAATTCTATGTCCCCAATTTTAGAGTTAACACCATTAACCTTACAAAACTGTTTACGGTTGGAAAGGTAGGATTTAAACCAAGATAGTTCACATTGCTGTACACCATAAAGCTCGAGCTTTTTTCAGAGAATGTTGTGATTTACCGGGTGTCCCAAAAAAAAGTATACAGATTTGGTCAACCCTAACGATCAGAATTTAGCATGAATCGATCCGAAATTATTTTTAAAACATTACTCGATAGTTAATTTGAACATAGATACCTTGTTTGTCGAAATTGGTGCTTTGAGAGTAGATATATTAATCTTCAAAGGATAAATTTGCCTCCACCTCCAAACCAGATCTTTGGCGTTTCGGCCTAAGCAAATTCTGAACGCACAGCGAATAAGTCAACAATAGACTTGGGAAAATTTGAACCAGGAGGAGAAAAATTAAAAGCTGCACAACAAATGCGTTTCACACTACTCTCAAAGCACCAATGTCAACAAACAAGGTATCTATGTTCAAGTCAACTACCGAGTAATGTTTTGAAAATGATTTTGGATTGATTCATGCTCAATTTTGATCGTTAGGGTTGACCAAATCTGTATACTTTTTTTTGGGACACCCGGACAGTGTCGAATGCCTTTTTTTAAGTAAGCATGTTACTACGAATGAAGGCGCAAAAAACCGGATTGGCCAGATAAAAAGTGACCGTCATCATTCATATACTGGTGTTACTAGCTTTTAAAAGGGCCTTGAGATGACAGGTAAGACTGATATTGGCATGGGCGATAAGAAACGCGGTAGTTAATTCCTAAAAAAAATTCTTCCTGTGTCCCTATGCCCGTGAAGGTTGTTGTTGAAGGAAAACCAGGCACAACAACAACAACCTTCACGGGCATAGGGACACAGAGGGAATTGGGCATAGGGACACAGGAAGAAATATTTTTTAGGAATTAAATACCGCGTTTCTTATCGCCCATGATATTGGTCGATAGTTAGACTGTTTAGTCTTATCTCCATCTTTGAAAATTGGAATAACTCTAGCAACTTTCCATGAGTCGGGAAAACTGGCTTGCTTCGATGAAAGTATTAAACAAGAAAGCAAGGGAGTTTTCAATAAAAGGTAGCGCAAGCTTCAACAATGTTGATGATACTCACGTGACCTTAAGATCTATGAATGTTGAAGAACGAGTTCATAAGGAGCAAGAGGAATTGACCCATATTTCTGAATGGATGCGGTTAACCCTATTTTGGTTGGGTGGGCAAATTTGCCCCCCCCCTAGTAGATTTTTTCTGATAACTGCGCAAGGTTAAAGATTACAACAACGAAACTCTTTGACTTTTAGCAACTACCTATTGTGCAAGTACTCATAAAGTTTCATTGAAATATTTCGACGAATGAGGGGGAGGGAGGCAATTTTCGGGGACTGACCCTGTCAAAATCGCAAATTCTCAAAATTCAATTCTCGCGAAAAAAGTAGCAAAATCGCAATATTTTGCAAATTTCTTTTGCAGAGCAGTGTTATTTGATGTATTCTATCATAATTTTTATGCTTGGATGGAAATTGTGGTCTAAATTTGATTTTATCTCATATTTCTTGATNAGCATAAGTAGTTCCAGTTGGTTGGTCCAACGAAAAATGGCCCTGTTTCGTGCCCCTCCCTAGTTTAAGATGCATCATCCTACGGCCCTGGTTGTGATGTATTTCTTTCAAATGTATCAGCAAAAATCAAAGCTATCAAAGCAGTCAATTGAAAATGAGAGTGTCACATTTACCCCTGTGGAAACAAGCCCACTACTCTTCCCTGCCTGGTTTTACGAGTGTTAACTCAAGCTAACACCAGCACAGGGTTCTACGTCTAAAGCCCTATTTTGGTTGGGGGCAAATTTGCCCCCCCCCCCCTAGTAGATTTTTTCTGATAACTCCGCAAGGTTAAAGATTACAACAACGAAACTCTTTGACTTTTAGCAACTACCTATTGTGCAAGTACTCATAAAGTTTCATTGAAATATTTCGACGAATGAGGGGGAGGGAGGCAATTTTCGGGGACTGACCCTGTCAAAATCGCAAATTCTCAAAATTCAATTCTCGCGAAAAAAGTAGCAAAATCGCAATATTTTGCAAATTTCTTTTGCAGAGCAGTGTTATTTGATGTATTCTATCATAATTTTTATGCTTGGATGGAAATTGTGGTCTAAATTTGATTTTATCTCATATTTCTTGATTTTGGCTGATTTTGCCACTTTTCTGGACCACACAAAGGAAAATGCTGACGTAGGCAATATATGTGGCAAATTTTAGGCTACTTTTTATATTTTTGAAAAGTACATGCCCGGAGCTATTAGCAGACCAAATCTGGTTGCTCTACCTATTATCAGTCAAGAGTTAGGTAGGGGGGTTTATTTTGCCCCCCCAACCAAAATAGGGTAGTTCAGATAGCCCAACCACTATAGGGTTAAAAAAATTAAGTGCCAATCCTAAGAAACACAGAGTATATGATAATTGGGCACCCTCATAGAACTAATAAAGTCGAGATACATGAAACGTTGAGACTGAATGGCTCAGATATAGAACGCGTGATAAAAACCAAATCACTTGGAGTCATTGTAGACGAAGGGCTTAACTGGGAAGAACAATTCAAAGCTGTCAAAGGGAAAGTTCGGGTAGGTCTTACATCTCTAAAAAAGTTCGAAAACATCCTCCCACAATCTCAGTTAAGCAAAGTATATCGTGCTCTTGTAGGAAGTCACATGCGATATGCAGATGTTATTTGGGGTAGCCTCTCAAATTCAAGAAAAGAATCCCTTCAACGTCTTCAAGACAGAGCCATTTCCATGATCGATACGTCCAGGATTAAAGACGAATGGTCAAATAATTTCCTACATGTCGAACAACTTATTACGTTTGATCGTGCAGTTATGGCCTATAAGATCATGAACAGACTCAGCCCAGAAAATCTCTGGAATAAATCCCAACAACGATCCCAGTACTCCAGTTACAACACGCGATTCTGCAGAGATTTTCAGATTCCAAGGTACAATCTGGAGTACCTATGCCAAAAAAGAATTTCCTATTCAGCTCTTGAGGGCCCCCCCCCCATNCCACAATCTCAGTTAAGCAAAGTATATCGTGCTCTTGTAGGAAGTCACATGCGATATGCAGATGTTATTTGGGGTAGCCTCTCAAATTCAAGAAAGGAACCCCTCTTCAAGACAGAATCCCTTCAACGTCTTCAAGACAGAGCCATTTCCATGATCGATACGTCCAGGATTAAAGACGAATGGTCAAATAATTTCCTACATGTCGAACAACTTATTACGTTTGATCGTGCAGTTATGGCCTATAAGATCATGAACAGACTCAGCCCAGAAAATCTCTGGAATAAATCCCAACAACGATCCCAGTACTCCAGTTACAACACGCGATTCTGCAGAGATTTTCAGATTCCAAGGTACAATCTGGAGTACCTATGCCAAAAAAGAATTTCCTATTCAGCTCTTGAGGGCCCCCCCCCATATTTTAGGGTGGTGCGTTATTGGCCATATTTCCGTGCGTGAAATCGTGAAATCGCGATTTTTCGTGCGTGATTTCATTTTTCTTTTCATTTTAATTTGTTTATACACAATATCCCTTCAGCTACTATTTAATAATACAAAAATATACACTTTTATTAATTAAT
>REGM01000010.1:17833-33397 GCA_004194415.1 Aurelia aurita | reverse complement strand
GTCCAAGATTGTAGGTTGTTTAGGCACAATGTAGCAAAGTTTGCTTGGGGGGGCGAAAAACGCCCCCCCCCCCCCCCCATGTGAAATAGGGTTAACCGAGCCGACCAGTATTGTGCATGAAATTTAGAGTCAGTTCGACTAAATGTTTATTGACGTCATCAGAAAGTTTTTTTCACCATACAATAAAAGTTGTATCAGAACGTTTTTGGGAAGGCTGTTGATTTGGGCAAATGGTCGTAATAATTCCGAAACTCCAGCGAGAAGATCTCGTCGTTCAATGTCAAATGAAGGGCAAAGCAACAAGAAGTGCTCCGTATCATCAATGCCATCGTTCATTGGGCACATTGGGTTCACAGTATCCATAAAGTTGTGCTTCAATTTGTGAAAATTTAATTTACTGAGACCAACCCTTAATTTGGGAAAGATACGATAAGCCTATTGGGTCATTTATTCAAAACACAGATTTTGCAGGGTAGCCAATTATTGACAAAAGCTTTGTCTTGAAAACAGCGAGGGACGGTGCAAGCCTGATTTCAGGACCAAGTTTATTCCATTCAGATATGCAGTTAGGATAGAAGCTAGATTGAAATGTTTCTGTTCTTTTTGTCTTGCACATTTCATACCAGGCAATACACAATCAAAAGTCATTAGCTTTAATTCAGCTACAATTTATTCAGCCTACGTTAAATAAATAACTTGATGATGATGAAGTAAGACTTTATAAACTTATTGACACTGTCCACGTGGTTCTTAATGAATTCAAGACATGCAAGCAAGGGCGTCGTAGCACCTGTAGATTAGGGGGGGGCCAAGCTCCAAGATTTTCCGAAAAAATTCAAAAGTTTAATAATGCTTTTCTTGGTTCATGAGACACTGGATATGTTTGTTATCTGTCTGTCACGTTTATCTGTGTTGTATTGTTGCCGTGTTGTTATTGTTTGGTTTTGTTTTCGGTTTCATTTGTTTTTGTTTATGAAATTAACAGTTGAATTGTAAGTGTCATCCATGGTGGGGACCAGATGACTTTGTGTCTTTCCCCGCCACGAATGGCACATGTAAATAGTATTTCTTTTTATTTAGAATTAGGTTTTGTTGTTATAGAAAAAAAAGATGACTTGAGAAATTTAAGATGAATGGAGGATAGTTCATCATCAAAATTAGAGTGAAACCACAGAAGCCTTCGAGTTTAAAGAATTAGAACAGTTGATTTATCCAATTAAAGTAAATTAAAGAACAGAACAATTAAAGTAAATTAATAAGCCTGGGAATGTCCTTTGATTTACAGTCTTGCTTTCACAGTATCAGCAGTTTTCGCAAGAGTGGTGATATTGCGAATGCGTCAGTGACTGCATCGTAATCGATCAGCGGCGTGGCCAGGACACATTAACTGGGGGGTAATCAAACGAAGGGGTCTGAGGGCTAAGCCCCAGAAAATTTTTTGAGGACACGCCCTTTATTTTGGCTTAGAACGCTTCTCTCGACCCATGTTTGCCAGCATCAACATAGAACTTTTGACCATTTTGTGAAATATTTTTAAAAGTCAGCATCCATCCCCAGGAAATTTTTTGAGTAAACAAAATTTTCTTTGGCTTAGAATCCCTTTCTCCATCCCATCTTTACCAATGCAATTGGAAATTTTGACAATTTTTTAACAGTTTTCTATGAATCACCATCTTTCGGAAAGTTTTCGCGCAAAGACCTTATACTTCTTCCTCGAACGCTTCTCGCAATCCGTTGTTTGCATGACCCCGAAATGGAAGCTTTGAAAATTCTGTGATGGTACGTCTGGAAAATTTTTTAAAATACCAACCTTTACCTTTGCTTAGAATGACTCTCCCGGTCACCTTCCTGCATTTCTTGGAAAAATTACACAACCTACCTATATCCAGCTACTTTCTCCTCGTTTTTGGAAGAATCTCGAGGACCATCTTTTCACAGAAGTGGGGACCTGATCACTTTTGATTTCTATAAACAAATAAGGATATTCTGCCTTTTGAAGTCAATGATATCCGAATTTAGTTCAATTTAAAAATTCCAGAGCACGTTAAGACTAAAAAGTGCATTTCACCCCCTTTGTTTTAACAGACAAAAAAATTTCGAGAATTTTCGGATGAAGCACTCATATTTCCGAAAATCCGATTATTTTGAAAATAGGGGGGCCATGAGCCCCACTGCACCCCGGCCACGACGCCCCTGCATGCAAGTGATGGTCTAAGTATCCTACTCTTCTCGAAATGGATCTCTGCCGTGTCATACGACCAGTACTGTAGCAGAGGTAATTGTTAAGTTTTGCAAAAAGGAGGAATGATAGGCTCAGCCAAGGCCGTACACAGGAACTTTTTACCAGGGGGGGCAGTAGATGCTGGGAGACTCAAAGTGGAGTGAGCTACGCAATAGAAAATGGGGGTCTGGGGGCCTGCCCCCGGAAATTTTTTGAGGTTATGTCCTTCAGATCACTGGAAAGCACCCTTTAAAAAATTTTGTTTTAGAATGAATATCGCATGAATCCCATGCTCACAACTTGTATAATAGTATCAAATTCAATTGGACATTTGCCAGAAAGCAAGAGCATAACAACAGTTACTAGCTGTTAATGCCTGGCAAAACTAGCCAACAAAGCTTGGCTAACAAGAAGTTTTTGTACATTATTGATGCAAGCTGTCCAGTTTTGCCACACATTTAAACCATGGGAAAACGATGAAAAATTTTGTTGCTATTTGCTTACACGCAGGGACAGCGGAGCATGTTTTGGATTGAAGGAGCTAGAAATCATTGGAAAACTCTGAGGGGGTCTGGGTGCGCAGAAAAAATTCTCCACCACGCCCTCTACTTTGGCTATAAATGCGACCAACGCCTTTTTCATAGCTAGAAACGACTAAGGAAAGATCTTCATTAGTAACATATTAAACCATAATTAATCACCATAAATCATCGAGAAACAAGTGTACATCATTGCAATTTTTCATTTGGGCGAAAGGTTCATGAATCGCAGCATCTTTTGGATTACGGGCAAGGAAACCTAAATGCCTGGGAGGTGGGGGTACAATAACATGTTGAGAGTACGAGTGGGTTTTTGGGCCTAAAATTCTATAAAGAAGGGTCATTTTTGGGCAAATTTTCCTTAGACATGGGTCGGTTTGGCTGAAATCGGCAAAATCGTCAAAAATGGGTAGTTTTCCGCCAAAGTTCATCATAAAAGTGGGTACGAAGGCAAATTTCGGCAATTATAAATGGGTAGCTCTCTGAACACCGGGCGGCAGACCCTTGTACATCCACAAGTCGTGCATTCTCCCCCCCCCCCCAGGCTTAAATGTTATAGAGAAATACTTCCCAAACAATTTTAATGTGACTTCTGGTATATGGTACCAGGTTTTGGGCTGCGATCAGTCCCATTTATAACCTAATGGGCNCGGCAAATTTTCCTTAGACATGGGTCGGTTTGGCTGAAATCGGCAAAATCGTCAAAAATGGGTAGTTTTCCGCCAAAGTTCATCATAAAAGTGGGTACGAAGGCAAATTTCGGCAATTATAAATGGGTAGCTCTCTGAACACCGGGCGGCAGACCCTTATACATCCACAAGTCGTGTACTCTCCCCCCCAGGCTTAAATGTTATAGAGAAATACTTCCCAAACAATTTTAATGTGACTTCTGGTATATGGTACCAGGTTTTGGGCTGCGATCAGTCCCATTTATAACCTAATGGGCAAACAACGTTGATAAAATGTAAAAAAAAAGATTTTAAAGAAGACTCTCAATGTTGCGCGTTGCTGAAATGTCAACGTTGCTGAAATGTCGAAAATGAAGTTTTTGTCAACGTTAAAATACAAACGTTAGATGAACGTTCTTCAACATTATATCAACTGTAAAATTTTAACACTGACATCGCATCAGAAAATTTATGCTGATGGAACGTTGATATCTAGATGATCAACGCAACGTTGAAACCTTATATCAACCAGAATTCAACGTTGACTGAATCTGACTTTGACCATTGGAAAGTGTGTTTTATCTGATTAAGTGATATTATCCGGCACATATACGTTCTTGAAAATTTTGAATATCACCCATAATTACAGAAGTCGAATATGATAGATATTTTACAATAACAAAAAACTTTACCTTGAAAATTTCTGGGGGGCAACTGCCCCCTTGCCCCCCCCCCCCGCTATGTACGGCCTTGGGCTCAGCAGAAACTAATCAGGATACACAGATCTGCAAAAAGATCTGTAAGCTATGTCGTTGAGATATGCCAGCGTGGAAAATTGGACAGAATGGGGGTTTGGGGTGGAGCCTCAGCACATTTTTATTTTTGTTAGGGCAGCACCCTTTTGATCGTCGGAAAATGTCGATAAAATCAGCAAGATTATAGAAACCTATATTCATACATAATTTTCAATATCATCAGCCTCCCCTTCCTGACAATTCTATACCGGAATTAGAAGAATTTGAAAATCGGTTCTGGAGAACATTGGGGAACGACCGCCCTCTTGCCCCCCTCCCGGCGCTTCTAGTATTAGAATGGCCGAAAATGTTAAGAAACTCTAATAATAATTTCGAAAAGAGTTAAGAAACTTTTGAATGCTAAGATAAAAGATGTAATGGCAACCATTTTGTTGAATTCTTATTCTTGAATAAAATTAACTCTAGTTTAACCCTATCCAGACTAGGGGGGGGGGGGCACAAAGTGCCTCCTCCAAGTGAATTTTTCCACACAGCCACGGCAAGAAAGACATGAATTTCAACGTAATTTTTAACGTGTAAACTGCTGTTAAAGGTCCAGTTTCCTGTGGTTTCCTTTGAATACACGAGCAGGAAACGTGAGATGTATGCATTAGTTTACAACCTGAGAAACGATTGTTAAAGGAACGTTTCCGTTTCCCATGTTTTTTCAGTTTGCACACTCGGCGTTTCCAATGATGGAAACGCTTGTTAAATTACAGGTTTTCAAGTTAAACTGTTGTGAGATCTTACATTTCTTTGATATTTATCCTTGCACACTACACGTGTAAAAGAACTTTAATAGGAGATTTAGCGTTTCACAAAGTGGGATTCACTGATATTTTCCGCAATTTCACAATAGTTTCCTTGATAATTTTAGTAACAGTAGCCATAGTTTGCACAACTTTTCCTACTATTTCCCTTTTTAGTACCATGAAATGGAAAATAACCTTAATCTTTCAATTTTCTCATTCTAACTACAATAGCTCAACATTTGAAACGGCTCTTTAGATGAATGTACCCTCAGAATAAGGCACAACATTATGAAGACCACTGGAAAGGAGACACAGAAGAAAACCTGTCTTCACCTGATCACGTCTGTATTTAGTAGAATATTGGATAACATACCAGAATTAGACAAATTGAAAAGCAGTAGTGTTTACCTACACTGAATACATATCATAACATGCTGGACGTTAATCAGTATAGTATAGCAAATTTTAAATTGTATATCGAACCATCAAAATAACGAACTTTTAATAAAATAAAGCCAATGAAAATGTAGTGCCATAAACCTTCAACAAACTACACGTATCCTTCTTTTATAAGAAACCGCTTATATATAAGAAACACAGCTCTCAGGTCGCCAAAAATTTAAGAAACTCCAGTGCTGGGAAAGTACAACTTAAAAGAAAGTAATTGCTTTGATTGAGGAAATCTTGAGCATAGTTTTAATTTATTTTCATTTGCTCCCTCTATCATATTACTCCAGGAGGCACTTAAGTAGCATAGGTTTCAAATCTTTAAAAAGGTCGGTGTAAAATTCTGTGACCTGTTTCTTTGAATGGAATGGATTGAAAGAAACTTTAGCTACTTTGTAATAATTCTACCGTTGGACTTTTCAGAAATCTTTAATATTTTCAGAATTAGAGTCCTTTTCTTCTTTTTTAAGAATTCAAGAAAAATTTTGAAAAAAACTTAAAACCATCGTAATTTTTAAACTTTTGAGGACACATCGAATAATTTTCCAGAAAAACATAGTTTATGAACGTCTACAATATGGTATCAAGCAAAAGTCATTCACTCTTCTGGTTTGCGATTTAGAAATTTGATGACGTCACATCTTCAAATGAGTTGAAATATGAAATACGCTGTAATTTCGAAAATATTCAAGATTTCTGAAAAGTCCAACGGTAGAGTTATAGAAAAATAGCTAAAGTTTCTTTCAAGCCATTCGATTCAAAGAAATATGTCACTGAATTTTACACCGACCTTTTTACGCCAATTTAAAGATTTGGAACCTATGCTCACTTAAGTAATGTCCAAACATTGGAAAGGCCTCAAAAACCATATTTTGAAATGTTCAAGAGGGCACAGGTAGTAAACATGAAAGACTGTTATGGAACCTTTAAGAAACTCGTAAGATACTCTGAATACTGAAAATCTGATAATTTTAATAAACTTTCAGTACTAGCCCAAATTCTTAGTTTCTTATAAAAAATACGTGTATGCAAGTTGGGAATATAAATTTCACAGAAAATGCTCGCATTGTAATAATGAACAGTTGTATGGCTAGGTTACTAACATAATTCACGAACAGTAAGGGAGTTGAAAAGACTTGGGTATGACACATTCTATTAAAAAAGTATTTTTTTCGCTGAATCTCTTATTTTATTCTGCAGCAACAGCGAGATCTTTTTATCTCTAGCGCTACCTGATGAGTAGAAACAAACTGGCACCTTTTGAAAATTGTACAAATCAATCTAATAAATCGATCTCAAAGTTTTCCTTTTATAATAAATATAAATATGTCCAGGTGTTCTAAATGTCATAGTAATGTGATATCGGCTTGAAAGCTGCGTTAGGTCTATACAAAGGCGGGTTTGTATTTTCCCACTTCACAAGAACCTGTAACAACTTCTTTGTTTGAATAAATGCAAAATGTAGGACATAGATACCTAAACTTGGTCTCTGAATTTAAGTGAGACTTTTATCGATATATTATAGCAGGAATCTTTAAAATCAGTTTATTTGAGTAATTTCTTCAATCCTTCAAAAAGTGCAAGTTTTTCTTATTAACATGTTCAGTTTTCACTGATTCCCTAGTTCTAATTTTATTTAAACTATTTTCAACATAGAATCACTTGACGAATTGGAATGTTGTCACATTAAAGTTAAAAAGAACACCGCAGAACGATTTATACTATGTCACCACAAGTTAGCCAATATTACGACTTTTAGCTATGTTTTGACCGTATTTCTTATTTCTTGTGGATTTTGACTAAGTGATATTGTTCTCCATGAGAGATTTCTCCCCAATGTGTAATTTTTCTAGCAAAATGCTTGACAGGTTCCAGCGTGAATCAAACGTTCGGGATTTTGGTAATAAATCGTAAAGATATTTTGAAAAACTTATTCTTTTACTTTTAGTGACATCGTAAATAGGACTGCACAGTGAAATCTGTGTATCCTCCATCACCATAATCTTTTTTAAATTATTTGAAGGCAGCTTCTTCATCGGAAAATTAGGAGCATCGGCACTTCTTCAAGGCTTTGCTGTCCTGATACCTCCATCTCAGAATTTTTCCTCTCGTCAGTGCTTTTAATAAGCTTGTTAAGCTCTTAGTTATGCTAGTAGGAACTTTCATTTGAAGGCCATCCTCGTTATCTTCCTTGTCCGACATGTGTTCTTGTCACATTGCTCCATTAATTTGCTTCTCCACAAAGAACATGTTTGCTTCTTGATTCAAATATCTTAAAAGAAAATATTAAAATTAAATTATCAAATGGAAGATTGTTCAATACATTATGAATCGAAGTCATGTCAACACAGTTTCAGTGTTGAATACAATGTATATTAATTTGATGATAAACGCAAGTTACAATTCTTAACAATAAATTAAATTAAATTGAGTTTTGGGCACATAGAGAATTTAGCATATCATTTGATTGGTGCAATATGCCTACAGTAAACTCAAAAGGAGCAGAATACACTCATTCATATTGCAACAAACTGCTCATAGAAACACTAGTAGGTTTTTCCAGAAAATTAAGAAACTCTACTAAAAGCAATCAGAGGTCAGTTCAAGGTTATAACACTTTTTCAATTTTGTGCATCACTAACCAAATAATAATAAAGGTGCCTATAATTTCTGTTTATAATTTGGGTCATTTTTGTAATTCTCTGAGCTCATATAGCTACATTTGCAGCTCTCAGTGAATTGCGATGAATTGTGAAATTCAATTATATGAACATTAAGAAACTCCACAAGAAAATTTTGCTATAATAATTGGGTCCAAAATCTAAGAACCGTTCTACAAAGTTCAGAGCTAAATCTGGTAGGAAAAATGAGACAGTACTTTTCGGAGAACTTTTTAACCTATGATTTCCATAGGGCATCTTATTTGCACAAGGTAGAAAAAGATAAGATCTGGTAGAATCATATTGAGCTTTAGTTTTAAAAGATAGAATTCCTCTCATTAGACAGTTAGAGCCCGAAAAATAGAAACTTTTTTCAAAACATCCTGTTTTAGTTTCATATTAAAAAGGGCATTAATTTGGAAACAGGCTGTAAGGCTTCTTATAACATAGTTGAGAAACCTTTAGTGATTTTACCTTGATTAAATCTTCAAAGAAAACCCGCAGAGGAAACACTATCAAACACATTGTTCTTGTCACCCAGCATTTTTCTCTATAAATTTACTCAACCATAACATACACCCCACTGAAGTACTCCCAAAAATTGTGAGCCCAAAATTGTTTTTGGCAATAGAACTGTCATTTTATTGCAAATACTACAAGTAGGTATCATCCAAACGAGGCTTAGTGGGGGAACTTGAATTTTTTAAGGGTTATGAAATTTTGATGACTTAAGGTTACTGCCCATCTTCATGGCAGTAATTTCTGTTTTTTTCCTCCGAGGGACCGTACTGTGCGTGGATGATAGCAAACCAATACATCGTTCGATGCGTAATTTAATTAGGAATACCCCCATGTGGAAATCCAGTTGAAAAAAGCGTCAGTAAATCATTTATCAAAGTTATCATGATTTTAAAATACCCTTCCTTCAAAGGCTATTTAGAACCCCCAGCAACACCTTAGAATCATGAAAATAACTTAAGCCGATAGATTGTTTCCTTGTTTACCAAAGTGTGTCTGAGAATTTTGATATAGTATCCAATTCGTAAGCTATAGCTTCCGCAATAATTGGATTAAGTTTTTTAGCCCTCCTGGTAGCTTTGTTTGGTCTAAAATCCAGACCAGCTGATCATCAAAAAAACACAGACACACTTTGGTAGCTACATGCATTATCTCCCACTGTGCCAAATTTCTCATCATTTGATTGGTCATGCGGGTTCTAAATAGAAACTTAGTACCTACTAATAGAGGACTTTTCAGTTCCGAGAAAGCTGGCTTTTAGTGAAGGTTCTTTAAAACGTGACTTCAATGTTGATCAGACCACAAAATAAACGGGGTCAAGGCCATTTGCAACATGAAGCATGTGACTAAGTACTAATGTCAATAAATCGAAACAAGGCAGCAAAGTTGGGAAAGTTGACATCCCACAGGTGGATTAACACTCAATCATTTCATCTTGAAGGTCGAGTGATTATCATTAATCCCTTCCTATTTAGGAATAAATCTCTACTGTAACTTTTAGTTTCTTATCTTTAACTAAGAATTATCATTACTTCCAGTGCTTAGATATTGACTGGGAGGGTTTCAAATTGTAGCTTCGACCCTGCATTATTGATAAAAGGAAAAAACTGAAAATGATACTTTTGGTCATATTAACCAGGGCAGTAACCATTTTCTGACCTCTTATACATCATTCAAAAGTAATATGAAGTTAGATTTTGCATAGAGTGACTTGTTTAGCTGTTGTATGTCTATGATTGCACTTGGTCAGATATTTGCTCCTATACATTCTTACTAAAATTTAACAGCAAAAACTTACACAAGTTTGAGACTGCAATTTTTGGGAAGGATTATGGTTTGAGAATGTGAGAAGAAAGCTGCAATGAATAAAGAGTGTAACGTCTGCCAAACTACACAGAACGCTGCTGCTGCTGAGGGAAGCTTCAGTTTGTGACACTGTGTGAGTACTATGATCTCTTACCCTGGTATATATATCATGAGCACAAGTTTACTGTTTTATCAAAAGAACAAAGAGAAATGAGGACTAAGTTGAGTGATTATAACAGACACTTCATAAATTTGTCTAATATGACGTACCTGTTTATGTTCATGTTCAATTGTGACGGTGAATACCTTTCAATGCTATCATGGCACTAAGCCACGTTCATGGCCATAGCCATGGGCACAATCTATAACCTTGATCTATGTTTGGAGAGGAAGGTTAGTTTATTATAGAACTCATTAGGAAAGAAAATTAAATGAAATCCTAACCACCTCTTCTCCTTTCTCTTGAATCTCTGCTTTTCGTTTCTTTATGATATCTCAGAAGGCAATAAGAGAAAGAATGCGGTAAGATTTTCATTATTATGAACCTGAAGGAGGGTACTCCCATTATGGTCTAACCAGTTAGTTTGAGGGTCTTACCCATTTTGAGGGTTGGTTTGAGGGCTCCAGTTGGTTTGAGGGTCTTACCGAATGGCTACCAAATGGCCCTATTTGTACGACATATGCTACCAATTGGGGGTATTCAAAGATTCCATGCCGATAATAGGATTTCAACTCAGTACGCTCCTCCGCAAAGCAATATTGTCAAATCTCCTTACTGGCAAATAGTTGCAGCAATGTTCATCAATGAATTTTGAGATTCTCTCGCTCTGTTTTATAAGTTTTTAGGTTTGGACATTATCAAACTTTGCAGAAAATTGTCATTTCTGGATGCTACCAATTGACCCAATTTCAGGTGCATGAACTACCATTAGGTGGTTTTTGTAAAAATATACTACGATTTGAGGGTAATTCTCAAAATTTTAGATTTGGCCCTCTTTAACCCTAGGCGGCTAGTGTAAAACACAGGTCATACAGGTTAATACAATGCGGGTTAAATCATGCAGGTCAAACTAGCGACCATGGGCATAATGGGGTTAGGCTTACAGCCTATGATGTTGCAAGTGCGATAGTCCAAAGTTTACGTGGTGACTGATTACATAATTACATAGCGCATTGCCAAAGACACTGCTTTTTCAAATGGTTTCAAAGATTGTGTTATTGCATGAAAATATCCCAAGAATACATTTTTACTAAGGTGTCTAATCGTCAAAAAATACAGAAGGAAGCATCAACGATCGTTTTGATTTGGGAAGTTTTAAATGTGATTTCTGCAATGCTTTAAGCCCTTTTAACAAAAATAAATCAATTCAATATCCAGTTCATAAATCCAATTCAATATCCAGTTCAGTTAATATCCAATTCAATATCCAATTTACACTGGGCTAAAACATTGCAGAAATCATATTCAAAACTACCCAAATCAAAAGGATCATCAATACTTCCTTTGGTACTATATGACGATTAGGAACCTTTAGAAAAACGTCTTCTTGGGAGATTTTCATGCGATAGCACATACCTACACTATGAAACTATTTGAAAAAGCAGTGGCTTTGGCAATGTGCTACGTAATTATGTAATCAGGCACCACGTAACCTTTGGACTATCGTACTTGCAACAGCAGTAGGCTGTAAGCCTAAAGCCAGTATGCCCATCGCCGCTAGTTTCGACCCGCACAATTCAAGCCGCGTTTTATTAACCTGCATGACCTGCACTTTACACTAGCCGCCCTGTTAGGCCATAATGAGAGTACCCCCCCCCCCCCGGATTATGAATTTAAGTTATATCATAATTTGATGAAGATACAAGTTTGTAGAAATAAAGTTCCTAATGTCAGACTAGTTTCTCTGTCCTCTTGTGCAGTTACTTGCATTATCACGCAGAACACCATCACATACCTTTTAAGGTACGCATGACTGGAGCCTATCTCTTGACATCAGGCCTTATTATAGCACCTTCCTTGATCTTTCTGGCCTAAAAACGTTTCTCCAAAACCTTCTTTGTTTAAATATAAAATGAAGTCCTTACCTCCTCTTCTCCTTTCTCTTGAATGTCTGTTTTCGTTTCTTTATGAGATCTCAGAAGGTAATAAGAGAAAGAATGCGGTAAGATTTTCTGTATTATGAAAAGTTATCAAATTTCGATGAAGATATAACTATAAGTTTGTAGAAATGAAAAGTCCTAATGTCAGATTAGTTTCTCCGTCCTCTTGTGCAGTTACTTGCATTATCACGCAGAACAACATCACATACCTTTTTGGGGTATGCAGGACTGGAGCCTATCTCTATCATTAGGCCTAAACACTTTCATATCTTTCTGGCCTAAAACGTTTTCTCGAAAAGATTCTTTGTAAGAATGATAGAGATTTAACTTACGTGTCTATTCAGCTTCCATAAACAGAGTTGACTGGGTATTCGAAGCCATTTAATTCTTGAAAATTTGTAACGAGTAGATCTGCGATGCTTTCAGCTTGCAATCTTGACTGGAAAGACTGACTTTTGGACTTTTGGCGCTCAAATTGAGCGCATGCGTATGCCGCAGGCAAAGTTTATAACGCAGTATTTCGCAGTATTGAAAATCAATTGAAAATTGGAGGTCTTCACAGTAGGATATTTTGAGTGTTGATTTATTTCAGAGAAACGTTGTGGAGATTAACGATGTAAATCTCCCACATAGGAAACTATTGTGAAATTAGTGAAGTGAAATTTCAACTTTGAAAACTAAAGGAAATCTCCACAAACCGCTAGATAGAAATTAGGTTGAAATTAACCTTTTTCTTGCCGTGACATCTATGGTCCGAAAAACCGGATTCACGAAAATTTCCAGTCCTACATTTCTCCATCCGGGTGAAAGATTGATATCCTTTTCCAGTCTACATTTTGGGAAGGTTTAACCCTAATCCATATGGGCTTTTTTCAAGCTACCATATATGGGGGGGGGTGCTTTCCACCCGCCTCTGAAAACAGCCTTAGACTCACCAGAATTCAATACAACTTGGCACAGTTATAGAGCAAGTAATTTGCAACATGTAGCACAATTTGGGTGTGGTTGCCACGCCATATGACGTCACAGTGACGTCATAAAGTTGAAAATCGGCCAAAATCAGGTTCTCAAGTTAAATTTGAGTTGAACGAAGATTTTGAAAGAACTGTATGCGGTTTTTGGTCTAGTTTGTCAAAATACTTGCTTTAAAATGTTATTTTATTGTAAATAACGATTTTCGAAAGATATTTTGGTAGAAATTATTTAATTCTGATGACGTAATTTATGTTATAAATGTGTTCCATGTAAAAATAGACAAAAAGAAGCGACAAAATGGTGATAATCTATCACAAATGCATCATTGGAGTGTTTTTAATGGAAAAAGGTGGAAAATATTTAAAAAAATTGCTAATTAGCCCAAAATGGCGGCCAAAATGACGTCATAATAAAAAAATGCTGAAACCCTTTGTTTGCTGATTCGTTTGATATATATTACTTCATAATTTAAGCAAATTTTGCCATTGAAATCATCGAAAACAACGATTTTGTTGTTACCTGCTTCCAAATATGGGCATGTCACGTGACCTGTGAGTTCTATTGTTCAAATTTTTTTTCATCAAAATTTGGCTAATAGATAATTAGTAAAAGTCAAGGAGACTGGGGGACATAGCTGATGTCGTTTAAAAACGCGGCACAAAATACCTTGAGGGGGGTGGAATCCACCCCCCATATGGATTAGGGTTAACATAGCGAAAGATTCGAATTCGTCTGGGGAAAGATTCAAATTCGTCTGGGTAATATATCATTTGCTAAAAGACTCGGCTCTTTTTCCAAATTTCGTGCTCGCAAGCCAATTTGGAACCCAGTTCTTTGTTACATTTTCCAAACCATTAGCTGGAAAAGGTAGCGATAGTTCAACTTTGATAGAAAAAAGAAGGAATAATCATATTTTAAAACCGCATTTTTATTCTAGGGTAGTCTTAGCAGCAGCATTCTGAAAATAATGATGATATAAAAAATGCTCTCTCTATGATTATGGCAAATTATCTAAATATCCCTTGGAGACATTCATTTGAAAGAAATGGGCTATAACAGTTTACATGATTAATTTTAAAGTTTTGCAAAGATTCGACGCCTATGCTAGTCATACCATAAATTGACCAAAGAACATCTCAGAAGATAGCTAGCATAGGGCTAAAGTCTTTAAAAAGGTGGGTGTATTTTTATTTTCCATTTTTTCCCCAATTGAATGGCTTGAAAGGAACTTATAGGAATTTACGATGATTTTAGTTTTTTCACAATTGTCCATGAATTCTTTTTACAAAACTAAAAACGCCGCCCTTTTGAAACAAACCAAGATATAAAAAAATTTCCAAAGCAGTTTACAACAAAGTACCCTGAGTTCCTTTCAAGCCATTTAATTCAAAGAAAAATGTAATAGAATTTTACACCCACCTTTCTAAAGATTTGAAAGTTTTGAGCCCTATGCTAAGATAGCTAAGCCCTTCAACTAGATGCTGATACCTTGTTTATGTTGATGACTGTCGCTTTCAGGAAGCCAGGCGCGATCTAGCTCGTGAAGTTTTTCTGGTCAACTGTTATAACCACTGGATCGCAGCTTTTTTTAAGCAGTTTGGTCTTATGTTCAGTGTGAACTCAATGCTAGACTTGCTCCAAGTCTATTTCGCGAAGTCCGTTAAGACCGATCCTTCTCCCACAGATCCTGGAACAGCAAAAATCGACTTTGGGCAAATCGAACTTAGTACCAACATGGTATCAATTTTGTCAAGTAAAGTGTCACCAGAGAGGGTGGAATAAAGTTAGCTTTGAGTTCAAGGCTATATCGTCCTACCAGGTGTCCCAAACAAGTACTCCTTTTTTTAAACTCAAAACAATTCTGACTATCTACTACCGGGTGTCCCAAAAAAAGTATACAGATTTGGTCAACCCTAACGATCAGAATTTAGCATGAATCAATCCGAAATCATTTTTAAAACATTACTCGATAGTCAACTTGAACATAAATACCTTGTTTGTTGACATTGGTGCTTTGAGAGTAGAGATATTAATCTTCAAAGGACAAATTTGTCTCCACCTCCAAACCAGAGCTTTTGCGTTTTGGCCTAAGCAAATTCCTGAAGCACAGCGAATAAATCAACAATAGACTTGTAAAAATTTGAACCAGGAGGAGAAAAATTAAAAACTACACAACAAATGTGTTTCACAAAATACAATTTATGTGACGCTTATCGTCAAGTGAGCTCTGAAGTAAACTTTATTCATTTTAAGTGAAACAAATTGTGGCTATTGCTTAGGCCAAAACGCCAAAGCTCTGGTTTGGAGGTGGAGGCAAATTTGTCCTTGCAGATTTATTTCTCTACTCTCAAAGCACCAATGTCAACAAACAAGGTATCTATGTTCAAGTTAACTATTGAGTAATGTTTTAAACATTATTTCGGATTGATTCATGCTAAATTGTGATCGTTAGGGTTGACCAAATCTGTATACTTTTTTTTGGGACACCCGGTATGATAAAATTTTCTTTTGTTTTTGTTTTGCCCATGAACCAAAAATATTTAAAGATGATAAAATGATTGTTTTCAATATTTAAAGGTAAAAA